>JANIEQ010000339.1:0-10390 GCA_024708375.1 Oxalis stricta | reverse complement strand
GCAGAGCTTATTGCATCACTTATTTGGAATCTAATTTTGATCAAATAAGAAAAGAGACGGTAGTTTTTTGGGTTCGATTATAAGTCTTTGCTGATTGTTGCTGATTTTATTACTTTTGTGGTGTGCATTTGATTTTCGTTTTAATCCTCCCGATAGTTGAATCGTATGTGATATTATTGATAATACGTTTTTGGCTTGTTTGAAAGATTAGAGTTTTATTCAGTATTGAATTTTTTTTGAAGTAACCTGATTTCATGCATTCAACAAATAGATAATGCCGCCAACAACTATTTAATTTGGAACATCGGATTGCGGATTTTTTGTGCTCGCCGGTCGCAAGTGCGAGATGTAAATTTAAAAATTGTATCCGGTTGGAATAAAAAGTTTTTAATCGAAAATTAAATCTTCACAAAAATGAAAAAACTGGATATACCGGATAGCGTAAATAAAATTACATAAATAACTTGGAGATTGTTTGAAGTTTTTTTGAACTTTTTTTTGTGGATCTACTACTGAAACTAATTTGGTAAGTAATTGCAACTATATATCGATCCTTAATTCTTGAGTTGAAAGATAGATTTTCTTAATTACAACGCCAATCGAAAAGAAAGGTCCATCAAATTGCTTTTTGATCTTTTCAACCTAAAGATTTTTGATCTATTCATAGAGAACACGTTTAACCTATTTTTGAATAGTTATTATTCAATTTGTGGAAAATGATTTTTTTCCCCTTTTATGTAGTTTTTTTCGCTTCCAGAAAATTGCATACCTTACATCCTTATCAGGGTGTACTAGATACATCATAATTCATGCATGCTGCCCTTAAAATAAAATTTTATTTTTTCTTTTCTTTTCTTTTTCTTTTCTTATTAATACCTAAATAAATCACATTTTCTAAAATCCCCCATCGTGGTCCGAACAATCATTTAGTTCTTAATTTAAACATAAAAAAAATATTTAGATTTTTGGAGAGACATAATAAATAAATTCACATTGATTTCTATCAATAACAACATATGGAAAAAGAAAAATTCTGTTGCAGAGAAATTTGAATCTCCTGTGCTAATCTAAACAAAACCCAACTAAAAAACTATCTAAATCCCATCCTCAATGATTTGGATTTAATCAAATGAACAGAATTCTTCTCTGTTTGGACACGAGACTGGAATTGAACAATAAATTTGATGAACAAGAATTGAAGAGATTGGTAATATCAGCTAAAGGCATTCGATTTCTTCTCTTCTTGAAAGATTGAGCATTCAATGGAATTTGGGTTTTTTGACTGCTTGGCAAACAAAGGAGGGATATTTTCTTTGTTGTTGTTCTCCATTGAAAATCAAATTGAGAGAGAAATACTTACAATAGATGGAGGGTGAATTGAATTTAAAGTTGAATGATTAGTGGGTGGGAGATACTATAAGATTACAAAGAATTTTGGAGGGGTGATGTGAAAATTTTAGATTGCTTTATGAAATTCTCTTATTTTGAGATTGGATTTGAAATGGAGGGGAAATTGAAAAAGTTTTTCGCTTGTTTTTATTTCATTCTACACAAGTCAACAACAAGGAGAGGGAAAATGAGAGAGTGAGAGCGCGCCTGATTTGTTTTTTGTTTTTGGGATTTGGAAAAATAAGTTTGAGCGCCTCACTTGAGTTTTTGTCAATTTGCCTTTCACTGTTTCAGATAGTTGCAAATATTAATCCCTTCTTCAATCCAAAAGATAAAATGTCTCAAAAAATATGATGCACAATTTTTTAAATATAATATGGTAAAAGTAGAACCTAATAATAATAAAGAAAAAATGTTATTATAGGTCATTTAATTTTGTTTAGGTTAATCGTCGAGTTTCCTAAACTTCATTTATTAACCATTAAATTTTTAAATTTGTGTAAAATATAGCCGATAGGTTAAACGATGTTAATTATCCCAGTTAAAATTACTTGACAATGTCATCTAACGTCCGTTAGTTTTCCTACGTATCAAACTTTCGGTTCAACCACCATAGAATCCACATCATTAAATTAATACCGAAATAAAATCGAAACGACTCAAACCAAATATTGAACCGCAATGATCCTAATTTGACAGCCAACATAATTGATTAACATAAACCCTCTCTAAACTATTGAGACACTTGACCGAAAGCGGAGTTTTGATTTTGACTCATAATCCAGAGTTGGAGCAGGGAAGTAACAGGAGCGAGACTACGAGAGCCAGGCTGCGATAATGATGAGTGTATGTAATTTGGATCGGTCTCATGACTCGGCCATCCATCAATAGCTTGCAACGGTCCTTGTTTTGTTCTTGAGTCAATGGTGATTATTAAGAATCCACCATAGATTTGATTTCTCTATCAATAAGGGTGCATTTGAATTGTTAAATAATGAGAAAGGAACAGAGAACCTTGTTGGAAATAACAGAAAAAGAGAAAATGATTCTTAATATATCTGCATAATCTTATCGGGATTTTGAATTGTTCAACCCAGTCTTGGTTGTGTAATTGTGTCTGGTACAAGCATAGGAGAAAGATGAGGACAGTACAATCATTTTCTTAATGTTAATCAATTGTGTTGGCTATTTGATTAGGTTCATTTTGATTCAGTATTTGGTTTGAGTCATGTCGATTTTATTTCGATTTAATTAAATGATGTGAATCTAGGTTGGTTGAATTGAAAGTTTGATATATAGGAAAATTAACGGACTTTAGGTAACATGTCAACAATTTTAACGGAGAGGTTAACATTAAAAATCCGATGGTTATATTTTACACAAGTTTAAGAATCCGATGAT
Source organism: Oxalis stricta (assembly GCA_024708375.1). Taxonomy (NCBI): domain Eukaryota; kingdom Viridiplantae; phylum Streptophyta; class Magnoliopsida; order Oxalidales; family Oxalidaceae; genus Oxalis; species Oxalis stricta. The sequence goes on along the minus strand of JANIEQ010000339.1, from coordinate 7,600 downwards.
TAGTAAATGAAATTTAGGAAAATAAGACGGTTAACCTAAACAAAATTTAGAGATCTGTAAAAACATTTTCCTCATAAAATAATAATCCATAATTTAATAACTTTATAAAATTAATATTAAAATCAAGTTTTTATATATAAATATATATAAATATATGTCAATAAATTAATGAAGTTTACTAGGTCCGACAATATTAAGAGTTCTACTTGTAATTTTAGTAGTTTTATATTACTAATTGCACATACCATAATTTTTAAAACATCATTTATTTTGAGGCGAAAATTCTTTAACCTAATACTTGTTGTAATAGATAAATTTATCACTTAATTAGATAATAAATTTATATAATTATATTAAAAATCATATTTTGAAATTGAGAAAAACGATTAATTAGTTAAGCAAAGTTATTAATTTATACGGTATTATATTATGAAGGTTCATCTGTACATCGTATTTGTATTCAATTTTTTAAGAATTAAATAATTATATATAAAGAATAGTATTATTTTGTTGATATTTTTTCTTACAAGTCGGTGAACCAGTCCGTTGGATGTAAAATCCATACATTTAAAAATTAATAATTTAAATATATCATAAAAAAAATTATATAATAATTATTTATATTAAACAGTATTAAATGTATGTCAAATATCATATCAAAAAAGAATTATTTTAACTTTATATCAATTATAATTATTTAGATTTTATTTCAAAATCTACAATCCTATTAAAATTAAAAAATTTATTTTGTTTGCAAAAATAATAAACATAGCAAAAAGTAAAAGTCACATATCAAGATTTGATTTCATAATAAAATTTATAATTGCATCTAATCAATTTAATTGTTCCTATTGTTTGAAAAATAAGATATGCCTGTTTTAGTTAGGAATAGAAAAAAGAATACAACGGATTTTTATTATGAATAATAGTTTAATAAAAAAATTGAAAAAAATAATATATATTTTAATTTGATTAGGAATAATTTTTTAAATAATATGCCTGTTTGAATAGGAAAAAAGAATATGTGTCGTGTTTGAATTAGGAATAGGAAAACAGAATATAATAGATTTTAATTAGTAAAAATTGTTAAATAAGAAAATTAGAAAAAAAATAATGTATTATAATTTTATTTGGAATATGTTTTTATTGTATTTTGATTTTCTAATTAGAATAGAAAAAAATTTAATTTCATTGACTTAATTAAAATTATAACTTAAAACCTAATTAAACTCAAAGTTCTTAAATACATGTGTCAAATTACTATTCATTAATAAAACGTTATGTGTCGGATGTTAATTTGAAAATAAAATTTGTAATTGAATTGCAATTGAGTTTATAATCGGAATAATTTGAAAAAATCTCTCTATTATATATAAGATATTTTTTTTGATAAAAAGAAATTTTTATTGAAATTAAATGGTCAAGTTGAATCGTGTCAACTGACAATACTTTCTGATTAAAATTTAATGATTCAAAATAGGATGCTCGAAAGTAAGAACCTATTAGATAATATTGTTAACGTCGTTCAAAACGTTCAATTATCTTAAGTTTTTACACAACTCAACCGATAGAAAAATCAATAGCTAAAGACACTCTTCGAGACTAGTCTAACACGAATTACATGTCCACTAATAGCAATATGTCTAGAAAGCTAGATTGCTCGATCAATTTGTGGCTTGGTAGCATAATTGAGATATTTATCATATCTCACGATTTAAAGGAAGCGAATATGAGTGAGCATGATGAAGCTAGGGGATGCAGTTTGGTTAGTTTTGGCATGTTTTTCTACCGAACTCATCATTCTTGTCGCCTCGTCTAGATATTTATATTTAATTTTGCTCGGTTTGATCAACTTTTATTCAGTTTGGTTTGGTTTGGTTTGATCTATTTCGATTCAGTTTGTTCCACACAGGGCCACAGCCAGACGGATTCTGCAAATTATTTCGAGCCGAGATTAATATTTCATTTTTTTAGCCTTGAAAGTTCATTCAGCATTGAATTTAATTTCCAGATTATTTTATTCGGAATACAACATTAGTGTTGATTTTTATAGTTGATTTTTAAGAGACTAAAAGTCAAATTTCATTTTTTTTTCTATCAAGAACATATGAAAAAGTAATAAAAAAAAAAAAAATCTGTAGTATGATCTATGATGGTTTCTGAGTTCTCCAGAAAATTTAATCTTTTCGCTAATCAAATTACCAAAACAAGCCCAAATGAAAAAACTATCTGAATCCCATTCTCAATGACTTGGATTTAACCGAATCGATCCGACTCCAGTCAACAGCAGCAGCAGCCACTTTGATCATCTCTGTTGAAGCACGAACTTGAATTGATGTCAACAATAATAAATTTGGCTGAGCAGAAGAAGTTTTGAAGAGATTGGTAATATCAGCTAAAGGCTTTCGATTTCTTCGCTTCTTGAAAGATTGAGCTTTCAATGGAATTGGGTTTTTTGAAAATGATGGAATTGGGATATTTTCTTTGTTCTCCATTGCAGAAGATTGAGATTGAAATGATTTTGAGGTGGAGAAAATGAATGAGTTGTGGGAGATTATATAAGTAAAAGAATTCTGTTCTGGAGGGGTGATGTTAAAATTTTGATTTCGAAAGCAAAATATTTTGATTTTGGGTTTCGTTAAAAAAAGTTCATTTTTTGTTTTGGGTTCCCATTTAGGGGGAAAATATATATTTTATTCTTTTGGGTTCAAAGTTTAAGTTTTTAATTTGCCATTACAGTACAGACAAAACAGAGGGAGTTTTAAAAATGACAGAGAGAGAAAGAGAGAGAGCGGATGTGGAAATAAATAACATACAATTTTTCTTTAATTAATTGTAAAAAGTTCAGCATTGTGTCACTATATGAATGGGCTGAAGCCCAAATAATACTCAGTAATTATAGAACGGTCAGTCCAGAAGCTTTGGGTTTACACAACTCCTAGAAAAGGTAGTCAGGAAACAAATCCCCTCATCGCCTTGGGTGTTGGAAGTCCCAAACATATACTATTATCTGTTTCACAATTGATATTATCACATGTGTAATTATTCACGTGTATTAAAGATATTTTTATGGGAAAAATAACTTCTCAAACGTTAGGAACAATTTTATATTGAATTTGAATCAATGTCCTCACCTTAGGTAGGAGAAGTGCAATATTTTATTTACCAACAGATGAACATATGGCACCTTCATGATAGAGAATTTGTGAGAAATTACTATTAATAATGAATTAATTAGTTTCTTTGATTAAATTGGCTAGATTTTTTACTATTAATAATGAATTAATTAGTTTCTTTAATTAAATAGGCTAGATTATTTACTGTTAATAATGAATTAATTACTTTCTTTTTATTAAATTGGCTGGATTTTTAGGCCCTAGCTACTCAAATTATAAGTGAAGACGCTGCAAACATATGGATACAAAAACAAATATATCCACATTCCTTCATGTAAATGGCATCTCAATTCATAAAAAAATAAAAAAATTCTATAACACTTGTGCAATTTGCAATAGATAAGGTTTTATTTCCTTTGTTGGTCGACTATAAAGTTAACTAGTCTAATTATATATAATTAAGTATCGCATTATGTGACACATGATTAGAGATAGCGATAGTATACATTAAAAGTAGAAACAAAATCCTTTCGAAAGTCGAAACAAATTGACCTGAGGCGGCACAACTCTTGTCTTAAGGCTTAACTAAGATTCATTCAAACGCTATATGATAGTGCACTATAAGAAGACAAAAGAGATGACCAAGAACTTGAAAATCAAGTGGACCAAGTTGTGTCGTGTCCTAAAAGCTCTAGTCAGTAAGTACCCAAAGGTCGATAAAAACTAATATATTAGTTTATGACAGATACAACTCAAGAGAGACCGAAAGAAAGATAACGACATACTCCGGTATTTAAAAGGAAAGTTCAAGTGTGAATGGCCGTTGATGCTTCGTGCATCTAGCTACTTTTATTTTACTGTCCAAAATTTTTTCATATATGAAGATATCAGAATTCAAAATATTACTGGAACTTGAAGAGTGTTGGAGTGGTTTGTTTCTTGAAATCGACATTTTAAATATAATTGAAGGTTTGATATGTTCAAAGATAAAGAAAGTAAAGAAGAAGAAAAACGATAGAAATTTGCGAGTGGAAGAAATCTAAGTCATCAATGGATAAAGCTATCAAAGTTGGTATCAATGCATTTGTCAAAGCTCTCCTAAAACTTGGATAACTCTAAAGTCAATGAAAACAAGACTAGATCGATTAGAAGTAATGTAGAAAAGATTGAAATTGATCATGGATTTGTGACTCGTCGAGGACAAAATGGTACGTTGGAAAGAAGTCAAGGATCTTGCCTGTCTCGCACTAAAAAGTTGGGGACTCGCCGACTTCTCTATTACTTTCTTGAAGGGATAGACAAAGAAGACTTGCTTTCCATTTTGATTAACTAGATAATATAATAGACCGCAGTTTTTAATTATCAATACAAAGATCATAATTAAACCATAGTTTGATGTTGAAAAAATAAATATCAATAGAATATAATGTTAAACAAATTACATTTTCTCAAAATGTTACTACTATTTCATAAAGAATAATAGAAAAATATAGATTCGAACATAAACTAATTAATTGATAATATTATATAATAATGATCTCGTTAAACCCTTTATAAAATTCAGTTCAAATATGATCAATTAGGTTAGAATATATCAAAATCCTTAAAAATATTATAGTCTCTCTTTTCCCTGTCTCCTTCTTCACGTGATGAATCCTAATTATCAAAAAGTATATTAAATACTTTTAATTATATAAGTTGCTATACTCACTTAATTAAATATTATAACACTTGAATCAATGTTGTTAGAATTAATTAAACTCATCATGAATCAGTGTGAACAAGAGTGAGGGCTAAAATTGTGTATCATCATGAAGATGCAAATGCAACTAGCCTAGGAAGATGATATATTTTTTTGATGTTAAGCCTAGGAAGATGATATACGTACTGCTAAGATTATAAAGAACTGGTACAACTATAGAAAGTACAATCATAAAAACCCATTTAAAAACAAATTAAAGAAACTGTTAGATATCAAAGCCTTCGAGATGAAAGTACAATCATAAAAACCCATTTAAAAACAAATTAAAGAAACTGTTAGATATCAAAGCCTCGAGTGGGAGTTTGAGAGAGAAGTGGCCTTTTCTGAAGCGCGCATACAGTCACGTTGTTTGAAACGAAATCGTGAATCGAAGTATAGAAATCGAGTTCGTAGAACTCGAGTTTGGTTAATCGGTGATTAAGATAATCGAGTTCGAGAACTCGATTATAGCTTAACCAAAATCGAGTACATTGGATCTCGACTTTGCACAAAAACAACAAACTTCACACCATAATCGAGTTCTATGGAACTCGATTTTGCAAGAAGTCAAAATCGAGTACAAGGATCATGACTTCACACAAAAATAACCTCCACCTCAAAATCGAGTTCTATGAACCCGATTATGCAACAAAATTCCAACACTATCGAGTAGACAATCAGACGACTCGATTTGCTCAAAATAAAGAAAAAAATTAGATAGCACACTGATTACGAGTTGAATATTTGTTGAACTCAGTTGAATGTTTGTTCAATTCGTAAACGAATGAATGTTTGTTGAACGAGTTGAATTTTAGTTGGAAATATTGCTATAAGAACGCTTCAACTGAAACGAAGTTTTCTACATCTATTTCTTTTGTTAAACACATTTCTTTTAACACATTTGATATCAGCTCATTTTTTTTAAGCGTCTCTTCATCCAATAATTCGTCTACGATATGTCTTTTTTCTATTTGAATTTGTATTGGAGGAATTCTTTACAGTTGGTCGGTAATAAATTAGTGTGCTACTGGTATGGCCGACTCACAATGTTTAATTGATCGTATGATGAGTTATGATGAATTTTTAGAATTAATGTATAATAGTGTTCGGTATTCGTCCGGAAGAGTCGGTGCAGTTGTATCTCCAATTTGTATACACGGACGGCAACGGTGAAAGGCAAGCTCCTATAGTGATCCATGATGACGATTCACTATCGTGGATATATCGAATTGCGACAATTAGTCGTGAAGTCTTCATCTCCGTCGCTCCAAATCAAACTTCCGCAGAAATATCTGGATACCATAACGACGTACAATCAAGTAGGTCTCGGTAGACATTTGTGACGACGAGGACGACAATGGAGTAGAGAGTGACGAGGAAGAATTGTCCGGACTCCCTATGATTGAGTCGGAAGAAGATTGCGAGGAATACGAGACTTCGACGACGAGGAATCTTCTGAAGACGAGGATTACATCCAACCTGTTGTAACACACGTACGACCTACTTATCACGTGTATAGCAACATGGAAGGACCTGACATCGTATCAAATCGCCGCATGACACCTCCACCGAGCTAAGTACTCAGCGACCCTAATTCGATAACGATCGGAACAAATTTTAGTAAGGGCAAGAAAGAGATTAATGATGCGATAGCGAGGTGGTCTACCCAAAGGGGAAGAGGCTATTACGTTAAGGAGAGCACCAAGAAAACATGGGTTGCGGAATGCCTTACGCGCAAGCCCGACTATTCCATAGAGCGACGTCACGGTATTGATTGCAATCGGAGGATCCGGGTTTCGCTGAACGACGAAACTAATTTTTGAAAGTGGTTGTATGGTGTCCTCGAACACAATTGCCACGGAGTAAATACCGAGGCAACGACATGAATGTGTCACAAAGTCTTGTAGCCCATGTCATAGCGGACGCGATACGAGATAGTCCAAATTACGAGATAAAGAATATTCAGCGGGACGTCGAAAGAGAATACGACGTTCAAATTGGAAAGAAAAAAGCGTCGGACGGTAAGAGAGTAGCGATGAAAATGGTGTACTGGAGATTGGGAGTCAAATTTCCGGGAGTTACCCAATTACATGAAAGCGCTTGAAGACTCTAATGATGGGACGAAGGTTCGGTGGAAGTTCCATAAGGTGGACGGACGTGTACCTATGACGAAAAAGATTTTTAGGTTTGAACCGTGCTTTTACATTTTTTCATTTGCTAAGAAATTTACACAACATATTTACTTATGTATATTTATTCAGGTACGTGTACTGGTCTTTCGAGCCACAAGACCGACATTTAACCACGATTCCCCGTAGTTACTGTCGATGCTATGCATCTTCGTGGTGCATACAAGGGAAAGGGGATTGTTGCGATGGTCCGGACAACAAACGGAAGGATTGTGCCCGTCGCATATGCCATCATAGACGAGGAATCTACGCACAGCTTGGTACTGGTTCCTCAAATACCTTAAGAAATTTGTTTTGAGGCGTAGGGTCACATGTATCATATCGTATCGTCATAAGGGCATCCCGCTCGCAATCGACAAGCTTCGATGAAAAATTTCCAAGTTGGGGAGTTCATCGTGTAATGATAAAATCATAATGGCTAGGTTGCCATATCAATTTCACTTCAATTCTAAAATTCAATTTCAATTGATAAAATTTTAATTCTTGTCATTTTTCACCGAAGCGGGCAACGCGAAAGGTTATAAATGTGAAAAACAGCAATACTACATACACAC
>JANIEQ010000337.1:0-11103 GCA_024708375.1 Oxalis stricta | reverse complement strand
GATATATTTAAAATGAATTTCTTCTTGGAAATGTACGGATTGATCGTCCAACGACAAGTGCGTCCACTAATCAATCGGTAACTAATAAATGGGTATATATATATACATACTTTGTTTCCTAAGACACTGTGTAGCTGGATTATAGTCTCTTCTTCTTCGAAAGAAAACCTTCCTCTCTTAATATCAGGTCGAAGATAATTAGTCCAACGGAGACGACAACTCTTCCCACATCTTTCAAGTCCTGTAAAATTTAACAAACACATTGGAAATTAAGTACCTATTTCAGTTACTGTCTTATCCCCGGAGCAAGTAATAGTAGGTTTATATTAGGTTTATAGTAATAGGGATAACATATCTATAAAATTATTATCAGAATCAATAATTTACCAGCATTTTGGGGAGGGAACGCCAATTTCCAGGTCCACGCATCTGAATATAGGAGACAAGCTTGTCATCTTCATCAGTGATCCAGGGACCTTCTTGAGCCCACTTTTATCGCAACAAGGTGCTCTTCCCATATCGTTTTGACTTTCTTTAGAACTGGAAACTGTTTAATTATCCAAAAAAAAAAAAAAAGTGATAGAGAGAGTCAATATTGAATATTAATTTCTTCTAAAAAAATGTGAAAGACATGTTACTTTAGCAGGAAGACGACCTTCTTATATATAGTGGTTGAAGGATAAATAGTGAAATATGGAAGGTTTAGGTCAAAACGGTTTGGCGCCGGCCCTCATGCCACGTGTCTTTTGGTAACTAGTATATTGTACGCAATGTCAACGTGAAATGACATGAAACGTGGGCTTTATGATCCTTGCTAATTGGGTTAAAAAATAAAGGAGTGTAGGTGTACATGTAATTAATCAAATAATTACTACACAACAACGTTATTACGTAGATAGGGTATATATCTAGTAAAATCCCTTTCCGGGTCAACATGAAATTATTTTCTGTTATCTCCTGAGTCCACATTTAGATCACTTTTAAAGTAGATTCACTCTATAATCTTGAAAGTATTGAATGGAATATTTTTTTGAGGTAAGTAAAGTAAATGTGTTGATAAATAATTGAGTAAATGAATCAATTGACACTGGGGTAATAACATTTTTATCTCAAATTAATTTTAGTTAATAATTTGCATTCGCTTTTCTTCTAACACGTTTATATATTTTGTCAAAAATCATAACAAACTCATATTTTTTATTTACGTGGTACATTTATTTTGTTAAGATATTCCTAGTTAGCACCACATGAGCGGCACATCACCTCTTTGTTCTCGTAAGATAGCGACAGCCAACATCCCTCAACCTTTCCAAAATTTCCGTGTAACTAGCCACCACTTCCCATGCCGGCCATACTCTGGCCAAACGCCGATTTCAAAATTTAATTTGCTGGACTGCTTCATCGAGGTGAACATCGCGGATAATGAGATTTTTCAAATTTTAAAGCAGACTGCCATGAGACTTTTCCGTTGTTACATATGCATATGAAATCACTTTTTCGTTTGACGCTGCAGCGCGCAAGATGAAAATCAGTAAAATGCACGTTAACTTAGCTCTGAGTTAAATTTAACTTGAAACGCACAATGATCATTTGATAATTAACTCAACGCCTTATTCTATAAATTAAGTATAACTAATTAATAATAACATATATTCAATTTTATGGGATTAGTTGAGTTATTTATTTATTTAATTTATTTTGGGCTTGTGTTTGAAACTAATGTCTTGACTCTTGAGAACTGGAGCTATACTTTTCGAATTCTACTCTGGTTTCTTACAGGATTACTTAATATATATTCCCATCTCATCTTATTTACTCCTCTCAGTTTGCAGTTATCGAATTGTTCTACAATTTCCATACCCTTCTCGCCCTAGAATTTGAGATGATCTTAGGACTTGAGATCTTTTTTTTTTTGTATAATTATAAAAGAAAAAAAAAAAATCTGCTGTGCTTTTCGGACTTCTACTCTGGTTTCTTGTAATTAAGGAGGATTATTACTCTATTAAAAAAAAAGGAGTGATTATTACTCATATTAAAAACTATGGCATGTTATAATAGGTAAGATATTCCTCTCTCATCTTACTCCTAATGAGCATTTTCGATCATTATTTATTTAACCTAGGTGCATAATACTGTATGTAAATGCAATCATGTAGTAGGTGAAGATTTAGATTGTGTAGCTATCATATTATACTACCCCATTTCTAATCTCTAATTAAAAATTAAAACACATATTTATTATATATTTTATATAAAAATAATACATTTAATTAAGAACTTAAAATATATAACTGCCAAAAAAAGAATATATTTTACTAATTATGTTTTTTTTTTCGCCACTACGCACGCATTCCTGTAAAAAAATTCCTTTCCCTTAAGTAAATTCGATTCTATAACATATCGGAAGAAGGAGGTGTATATATCGGTAAATGCTTTCTTAAATCATTAAATATGAACTGATTGACATTATATTGATGTTTTAGAAAGGAAATATAGACAAAAGAAACTAAAAATTAATTACTCCCAACATATCATATGTGATATGCGGTTATAAAAAAATTTTAGCAAAAATTAAGGAAAATATATATTTGACAAAAATGTCTTGAAATTGTGCTACTTAAGCAGTAATACTTTCTACTTTCTGCCTCACTCAACTTGAAAAGTCTTCAAATTTTGACTTTCCCCTAGCCTCTTCTTCATACAGTGCAATGTGCAAACTGACTCATACAATGAATAATGAAAAAGAAAAGATATGTCAAAAACTTAATTTGTCAAAAATTCGGAGGAAATTATAAATGTATATATATATAATTTAAAAAATAAATATTTTATTGTAATGTTTTGTCAAAAATGAACATAAATATACTGTATAAAAATGTTATTTTCGAGATAAATATTTATTAATTAATTAACTTGCTGAGGTAATTAATTAGTTGGTTTCGAGATACACATTCTCAGAGATAGGTTTTTTTTTTTTTTAATTAATCATAATTATTTGTCGAAAAATACTATTTTCAAGAACGCAATTTTTTATGTTTAAGGAATTAGCCACATGTATAAAACGAGGCGCTTTTAAAAATTTATATAATAGCGAGATATATTCGAGTTATGTTAGACCACATGAATTCGCTGATTTAAGAAAAATACGGCAGTCACACATTTATTATATGAATATATGTTATTTTGAGGTCTGGTATAATTTATATGATATAACATCGCCTACTATACATAATTGATTAATATTATGTCTAAATTTTTCAAATGAGATGTAAATTATTAATTGAGATATGACTCGTATAAATATATAGTGAATGCGTGCATGAATCAACAGACATAAATATACCTCACTTTGAGTGCTGAATAAGATCAAATTGTTGTTGAAATAAGTTAGAAAAAAACACAGGGTCTTAATAGTTAATAAAAATGTACATTTTCAATTGAACTATCAGTAAATAGAGAAAATGTTCATTAATAATTTTAACGCACTGTGGACTTCATCATATTCATTAAGTAATCATACTAGTTATCAATGCATATGGAAAATGAAACACAATTGTACATGCTAATTAAAGACATGAAATTGATTAACTTCAAAAACGAAAAGGAAAAGCAAATGATTTACTCAAAAAATAAAACGCAAATGCTAGGTCTAGTAAAATTTTGAACTGTAATGCTAGGTCTAGTAAAATTTTGAATTGTAATGATAGGTCAACAAATTAACATTTCGCAAATTTAATGATGATTTTTATAAAATAATATTAAATAAAATAAATTATCGATTGTGTTTGTGTTATGATTTGTGGTTTGGGACAATGCCAATGTATTACGGCAAATGTTTCCACCGATTAGCGTCCTTCTGTAACCCGAACTCTCTCCCCCTTGTTGATTAATGTCGTTTCGGTGATATAATTTGAACGGCTGGGTCATTTTTTTTGTTACATAGACCTCTGACTTTTTTATCACGGAACTAGTAATTCCCCCATGTGTGTATTTTTTAGATTGACTAATAATAAAATCATTATCGGCAAAAACTAACTTTACATAAAATAAAAAAAGAAAGCCAACCAAGGACTGAGGCAGAATCAAGACTCGAAAGATTATTGGCTCATTTGTCTAAATTTTTAAAATTAAAGATCGTGGAATCAATTCTTATAAATTATGGGGTCATATTGGTAAAATTTATACCAAATTGAATGGATTTTTTTTTCAGTGACCCGACTCAACCCCGAAGGGCTCCGTCTATGAACCAGGACGATAATCTAATGATTATAACATTTATTTCTCTACGAAAGCTCATGGATTGGATTTATGGAGAGCGAACTTTTAGATGTGAGTAGATTGTATTAGAAATTTATAAAAAAATAAAAAAATCTCAGGTACTTCTCAATGATAAAACTCTTTTTCGTAGTTTCGAAAGTTTGAACTCGATATTCATAAAATGTAGATTGTATACCAAAATCTTCGTTTCAATTTATATTTGATCAACTCATACTCCACAAACAATACTTAAATATATACGCAAAAAAAAAAAAAAAAAAAAAACTGAAAAAGTATTTATTACATTAACATATATTACAAGATGTAGTATATTAGTCTATATGTATAAAATCTTTAATTTAGCCCTCTAACGTCACTCAGTTAAAATAAGTCATCAAGTATTCGTTGACATTTCTGAAACACGTCTTCAAACAAAAAAACACATTTTTAATAAAATTCCACAAACAAGTCCACTAATTTCCTTAAGTTTCCAAAAGAACCAATTTTTTTTTTTTTTTCGGGACCTCACAGATCACAATCCGTAAAATAATAGTATTAAAAAAATAGAACTTTCCCATTTCGAAAAAAAAATAGAACTTTATCAAGTAATGTTTTTTGACAATAATTTCCAAGCTGGAGTCTGCTTAAACCTATTTTTTTTTTTAAGTTGAGTCTGCTTAAACCTATAGTTTCAAAAACTAACCACAGATGTATAACCACGTATAGCTTTAGAAGTGCTAAGGTGTCCTCTCTACTTTCCAAATACAAAGTCAACTATCCCCTATTACGATAGACTATTGTTCCTTTTATGATCTCTGTGGAATGGATTGTGAAAAAATTCAAAATGACTTTGAAAACTTGATGTTAAATTTCACCCACCTCCATCTAACAGTACTTAGATTTATATATAGGGCAAGGTCAAATACTTTTATATTATAATAGGTAAAAGTTATTATTTTTACTTGCTTTGCTTTATTAAATATATCTATTCTAGCTTGCTTTTCTTAGTTGCAATACGCAAAAGGTCTCTAGAAGATTGCTTTAATTTGTTACATCTTCTGGATTTGATAAGATTGATGACTGATAACATATACCAATGTGGAGAAAATTATATTTCTCTCGTTAGTGGGGGACATATTTATTTTTATGTATATTATATATCCTGAGTAAATCATCGATGTTTATTTTTTTTAATAAAAAAGGTCAATTTTGTTAATTAATAAAATGTGGTGGATTAAGATTAGGATTTATAAAAAACATTACGATTTATATACACTAGCTAAGAATAAGTACACTGATATAACGATTTCTTCTTTTTTAAGTTGTTTTTTTCATACAAATGTGTATGTACGCATTAGTGTATATTATGATAATATCATTAGGATGTATGCTAACACTTAATTAGTTAACCCATGAGTTTATATATGCTAACCAAGATTTTATGAATTACTATTAATCAAGTTAATATCTTATTGTTGTCTCCCTGTTGTTGTTTAGAGAACACAATCTCTTAATATATCTAAAAGATCTATTAACTTGATCATATAAAAACAGAGATTGAGAAATAAAAAAATATGCAATATTTTGTGTGACGTACGTAAATGCATGCATTTTAACTAAGATTAGAATGATCCAGATTTTAATTTACTATATAATATACGAACTCCAAAATCTAATTTTGTGGTTGGGCTTGTAAAAAATGCAATGCAACAGTCGTCACCCTATGAATTTATTATTCTTAATTTTATGCTTACATAATATATACGGAGCTGTAAGGTAATTACTTGTCGCAAATCCAGGGCTTGCTTTCGTCTTCTTCCAAAGTTTTGTATGGTCATCATAATTTGCGTTGAATGTTGACATAAATATATATGTTTTTATTTTATTTTTAACAACTCTATAATTTATTTGATGTAAGTATATACTTTACTAATATGCATGGTAGTTATGTAATGTCGTTGAGAAATGTTGATCCAGAGATCCAACAAACATTGAAATCTTTTGGACGAGTTCTTCATACAGAAGCAAAGTATCGTTTCGAGTGCTCACACAGCTTCTAATTTCGTCACCATCATGTTCCTTTCATTAAATTTTAATGTAGTTAGTATTTACGTAGTATATATACTGGCAACTTTATATTATAATCTTCGTACTAATACTTAAAATAGTGTCTATACGCGTTCACAAAAGTTACATTTCAGTCATACACTGACGTATTTTCTAAGAAACCCTAACTTAGAAACTACACTGAAGGCCAAAAGTATCGGCTATTTAAAATACTGGGGCCCAACATCAAAGATTTAAGTTATAGAGGAAGGCCCATTTTCACTGTTGTATAATTTAGAAAAGTTCAATTACTGGCTATCTACATTAATTTAAAGTCTTGTTACATGAAATAAAATGATAAACTTATAATGTTCGAAGGAACACAACATAGAGTTTCTGAAAATATCAAATTCAATGTTTTAATATGTGATTAAATTCGCTTGGATTGACAAATCTAAATGAATTTTGAGTTTAATTTTAAAGAAAAAAACATGACACCTTTACATTCGCCAAAAAAGAATTCACGCGGATTTTGCAGATATCCGGATGAATTCAAAATCCGGATAAATTCATTCGGATTTGCCAAATCCGGATAAATTTTAATTAAGTTTGAAATTCATAATTAACATAATTAGTCTCGATATACCAATCTCGAGAACATTATATTTGTTCACCTTCACGCATTTCTCCCCTAATTTATCTATCTTTTAAGGTTCAACCGCATTTGTAAATAACTTCGGATGACGGATTGACTTCTAATTAATGATCACGGATAGGTTAGTTGTAGTCAAGGATCAACGATTTCAGTGGATTGAGAGTTGATCGAATGGTCGAGTGCTCTATAAAGAATATCTTGGTTATCTTCACTTCAGATCATGATATTCTGTCCTATCTTCAATCGACGGATCAAGAATTCACCAATAATATTGAACAGTTGGACCATGCTGTTCATTATGTGAAGACCGGATATTTTTCTCCATAAATAGAGGCTTTCTCCTCATTTACAATATGCACAACAGAATTATTAGAGAGAGAACTCCATATATAAAAACTCTCGGCACAAGAACACAGAATTCAATTTCGATTTACTAGCATAAATTATGTTTGTTACTTTTGAATAAAATATTAAAAACAATAAAATAAAAAGTTGCTAAAGAAGTCTAATATATGTTTGATAGACTTGCATAAATAAGTTATTAACTAGATATACAATGCCACGTTGCGTGGATTTGTGAACGTAAAATTATATCATTAGTTTTAATAAAATATACAGATTCTATAGAATTTCCATATCAATTAGTTTTAAAACTATACACATGAATATAATAGAATAATTTTACGTATCAACAAAATGATAGACTTTATTGTTGATATATATATATATATATATACGATCCTGTTGGAGCCTGGAGGAGAAGTACTATACCATATGCTTCCAGTCATTTATTATTTTAAATCATTAAATGTACTCTTATATTTACAGATAAAAATAAATATATTAATATAATCTCATGAAACATCAAACTAAATATTTAAACTAAAATTTTCTTTTGATTAAAAAAAGAATCCTCTGATAATAATATTTGAAATGTGTTGTATCTCCAAGTACCTCTATTAAATAGAATTATTTGTGTCCCTGTCCCATATTATATTTAAATGACCTGGAAGGCTGGGACAACTATCAATACCAAACTACACAACCTTCCTCTAATAGATTTTTGTGACAAAATCATGCGTTTGCGAAGGAAGGAAAAATATCAAATTGAACTTTTTTTTAATGATCTACACGAGAAAAAGAGTTAAATAATCATTAGGAACATATAACATCAAGAGATATAATAATAAAATATCTCCTTAACCTTAATCAAATCATAGACGTTTACATGACAAAAGAAATGGAAAAACATGTGACTTGTGTTTTTTTTTCCTATTAAATGTTGATTAGTAGTATTAAATTAAATAATCCATATTAATGAGGTAGTATTAAAAATTCTATCAAAATGGCAAAATTAACCGCAAACAATATTCATACAAAAATGCTAACGTGGCAATTAGCATTTGTAATATAATTACTTATATGGCAAAATCTCCTCGTATGTCTTATACTCATCTCTTACAATTTACCACGGACGCGTCCATTCATAATTTGATATGATAATTTTTTCCTAATCTTAATACAACAATTGAAGTATTGAATATTGATTTGAAAAATATGTAAATATAAAATATTACAAGAGATGAAGAAATCACAAATTGAAAGAGTTAACGAAATTTAAACTTTAGCTTAAAAAGCGCTTTATAATTCACCAAAGGGAATGAATGATAAAAGAATATCCATTTGAGATATTTTGTCGCTTGATAGGCCATTCATTTCGGACCTGAGATTGAAAACCAAACTAATCGAATTACAAAAGAATTAAGAATTGAAAAATGGAAGAGAATAGAAAATGTAACTTTGGTCGAGTAATGTAGGAAATTTAAATTTAGAAAGATCAAAACAATTAGGGGATAAATTCACACGCATTTCAAATGATTGTGACGGATTTTTTGAGAGAAGCTAATATGGAAAGTAATAGTACTCATAATATATGAAAATAAGAAGAAATCATGTGGGAAAGAATTGGTAACTTTCTTCGCTTTCATCTTGGAGGGAGATTTTCCGTAAATATGCTGCATATATAGAAATTAGAGTACAAGATACTAATGTCTCAAGCTCTTACAATTGGGATAAAAAATTAGAAAACATGAATTATTCCTTAATTGATTTATGAATAAAAAATAAATATAAGGTCAATCGAAATTCAAAAACACCATTAAAAAAGAGAGAGAAAAAACTAATAATAAATGATAAAAACAGAACAAATTTTGCAAGCTTCAATGAAAATCGAAAACATAAATGTGGCAGGTACCTGATTTTCCAAGTGTATGATAAACATATAGAGAGGAGAGTGACGAATTTGGAGAAATATCAGAGTTATACAGACTTTGCTTTTGACATTTGAAAGATATGAGTGGAATGAACAATTAATTAATACTAATTAGCAAATAACCATTATGTAGTATTTAGAAGGACGTTCAACAATTACTATAGGATTAAAAGCTTTGCCGTAAAAAACATTACGCTTTAAATCAAGAGTAAGGTGACTCAGGTCGACGATTAATTACTATAGGAATTTGCTTTTGACGTTTGCTTCTCTTTTTAAGTAGCATTTAGGATTGACTAAACCAAGAGTCTTATCAAATTGCTAACGTGGCGCTATAAAATACATCCAAATGCTGATTTGCCAAGCTAGAAATTAGGATCTTCTCCTAGTATATATATAAATATAAATAGATGTTGCTCTTAAATGATAAAATAAAAATCAGTCTAAATCAATATCATATGAACCTAACTAAACAAATTTGATCATCGGTTCATGGATAATCTAAGTTGAGGCAAACTAATCTAATTTATACTATAGCAAATCCTTTTCACGTAACTTTATAATGTGGGTTGTCACATGTGATATACTAAAGATTAGGGATAAAAGAAAATAGTATCATACCAATTGCAGCAAACCGACCAAAACCGAAGCTAATAGGTTTCAGTCAATTCAAATTTTTAAATTTAAATCGGTTATGTTCGGTTTTCCGTAGCAAAATTTAAAAAATAAAACTTCGAACCGAACTTAGTCATAAGCATGTTAATATTATTAATTTCTTTACAATCTAAACCCCACTCTATCCAAGCCAAGCATACATACCCTCTACCTACTAGGTTATTTTCACACTTTCATCCAGCCACCCACCCTAATCGGTCTCTCCCCTCGACCACACCACACATCCGACCACTTCAAGTAAAAACCATCGCCACACTCACTACATCCGACCACTTCAAGTAAAACCATTCGCCAATCTCCGTCTCAAGCCATCTCGAACCACAATTTTTTATTTTTTTTCTCTATATTTTACTTTATCATCAATGACTACAATATCATTACAAAAATATTCATCTTTTAAATTTTCCCATCTCCCAGCCATATTCTTTAAATTATAAAAATGACTATTATGTAAATATCTGAAATTCGATAATAATAAATATATTTTTCAAAATTATGTCCTTATTATTTTTTGATAATAATTATGTCCTAATGTTAAAATTCATTCCATCTTAATTTAATTATCAGCAAATTAATTAAAAATAACACAAGTTATTCTTTTGCAGTGGCGGAGCCAGAAATAAAAATTTGTGGGGTCAAATTTTAAATATAAATGCGCACAAAATGTTCGGTTAATAATTATCGAAATGTCGGTTACAAAATAGGAAATATTCATAGTTGATAACGACGATTTTTCATCTTCCGAAAACATCTGGAGTATCTTCTCTTTGTCGGTTTGCTCATAAATATCCTTCTCGATGTATGTAACTAAACAATCATTCATCCATTGATCTCCAATCCGATTCCTCAAGCGAGTTTTCACAATCTTCATTGTCGAAAATACCCTTTCCATAGTCGCGATAGCTACCGGTAAAATCAGCAGCAAACTTGAGAAGACGATACACCAAAGGATAAACAATATCCTTTTTTGTTTCAACTAACATTTTGGCAAGACTTTCAATCCCTTTCAAACATGAAAACTTCTCATTTGATCGCATATCCATAATGTATGTCTCCAATTGATTATCTAGAATAAGAACTTCAATGGGAGAAAAATCGGATGAATAAATTTGACTAAGTCGAATTAACTTTGACTTGTCAAAAGATCGAAAAGCTTCGTTTGGGCTTAGGCAATGCACACAACAAAGTAACTCGGTGTTTA
>JANIEQ010000331.1:0-22286 GCA_024708375.1 Oxalis stricta | reverse complement strand
ACAATCTGAGATTCGAGAATTTTCTCAGATATTTTTGTTATGAGAAGAACCAGCTGAAATCGTGATCGCGTAGAGCGACGTGATTCAAAACGTACGTGACCGTTTTTATTCTCATAACTCGCCTTTTGGGCGAGTTAATTTTAGGGATTTCGTAAAAATATGACAAATCGGGGCACCTGGAGTTCCGAAAGTGCGATTTTTGCCATAACACTTTAATGGAAATAAAAAATTTCCAAAAGGCGGTTAATTCGGAGTTCAAAAATATGACAAATCAGTCCGCAAAGTTCGAAAGTGCGATTTTTGACTGGACCGGTGGGCTGCCCTGGACCCCTTGACTTCACACGGCGCCTTCCCCGCACCCCCGTCCCTTGGGGCTTCGCCCACTAAGATCATAACCGGATCCATATAAGCGTGCACTCTTACATGATGTCTTATTATGAATTAAAGCCGATCAATCCAAGTTAAATCCAATTCTACTAAAATATCTAACATCAGTGGGTATTTTCCCGATCAGTTGGTTTCGTTGACTGGACTAGGAAATGCTCGATCTGGCTGGAAATAATCTGTCTGGTTCCCTGCCAACTTCCATGGAAGAGATGAGCTCTCTAAATAAACTCATTAGACCTGTCACAGAATCATTTTTCTGGTCCATTGCCAAACAACTTATCTAGCAGCCTTGCAAGTTTTAATGTTTCTTACAATGATCTCACCGGCATTGTCCCAGAAAATCTGAGGAAGTTTCCTAGTACTTCTTTCTTCCCTGGAAATGGCAAGTTGAGTTTTCCTGGTGGTGCTCCAGGATCAGAAAATCCATCTTCAGAGGCAAATTCAAAGAAAAAGTCTATGAACACTATTGTCAAAGTGATAGTGATTGTCTCTTGTGTGGTTGCTCTAATAATCTTCATCCTCCTAGCTATCTTCGTGCATTATGTCCGTCTTTCGAGGAAACCTCCCCAGAACTGGTCACGAGCAAAGATATTCGCAGACGTGGCTCAACTAACCCCTCTGCTAGTGGGACAGGAAGTGGTCATGGTGGTGGCGCTTTGGTAATTTCAGCTGAGGATCTTCTGGCTTCTGAGAAAGGATCATCATCGGAGATAATCAGTCCCGATAAGAAGATGGCAGCTGTAACTGGTTTCTCCCCCTCAAAGAAAAGCCACGTGTCTTGGTCTCCCGAGTCTGGAGATTCATTCACTCCCGAAACTCTTTCAAGGCTGGATGTAAGGTCTCCAGAACAATTGGTGGGTGAGCTGTACTTACTCGATGACACATATGTCTTTGACTCCGGAGCAGCTCTCGAGGGCCCCAGCTGAAGTACTAGGAAGGAGTAGCCATGGGACTTCTTATAGGGCAACACTTGATAATGGTGTGTTCTTGACTGTGAAGTGGCTGAGAGAAGGTGTAGCTAAACAAAGAAAGGAATTTGCCAAAGAGGCCAAAAAGTTTGCAAACATTAGGCATCCAAATGTGGTTGGTTTGAGAGGATACTATTGGGGCCCCACACAACACGAGAAGCTCATTCTGTCGGATTATATTTCACCAGGAAGCCTTGCAAGCTTTCTTTACGGTAATGTTCTCTGCTTCCAGATTTATTACTAGTTAATGCATCACTGTCTAGAATATGGATTGTTAAAGAAACAAATCAGTAAACTAAAGTCAACTCCATTGAAGTGAAATTTAAGTGGCATTATGAATTCTTGTGGCTAGTATCGATTAAACTAACTCATAAAAGGTTTTCATAGTGGACACTCAATCAGTGACTCTTAATCAGTAAACTATTATATCGCAGGAGCGACTCGGTTCTTATTTTTCAGTTGACTTCTAGAAACTCTTAAAGATAATCTATACATTATCTATATATGGCCACTTCACATTTAAAATTAGTACCATAGGTACGGTTAGCGATTTGGTAGCTACAAATGCTCAGATGCCACTTCAAAGGATAATCGATCTCTTCGATAAAATTTTTGGCTAGGAATTTCCTATCTTAGATATGTGAGTCAATCAACTTTTGTGACTTGTGTTTGGAGAAACTCTCACTTTTAATGATTGGATGAATTTTAAATAATGTACATATATCAATTATTTATATGTATACTTATGTGATGACGTTTTTAATATAGGACTCTTAGACGGCATATTCATAATGCCGATTGGAAAGTAAAATAGAATAGACATAGTAGAATTTTAGTTTCTGCTGTTTAGATTCGCATACTGGTTTATTCCACACTTTTCTTTTACAATATTAAGTATATCTTAAAAAATAAAATAGAATAGATAATTGCAAACAAAATTCTGACAAGCATTACTTGATACTTCTAAAAAAGAACGTATGAATATAATTCCAGAAAGAAACTTTCACGCTCGATCGAAAATGGGATTCCCAAACAAGGCTGAAGGGCTACCTTTTCGCGAAATTGCATATCACTTGTTGAGTGTAGGGATGATGAGGAAGGTGGGATTGAGGTCGGATTGGAATTGGTCAAGAGGGCGGAAATGAATGCATTCATTGAACAATTTTATCTCGAGTTGAAGCTACTAGAATTTACAAGGGAAATAAATTTTCAGCTCATTATTTAAATGCTAGCAATTTGATTTTCTAGTTTAGTGGAATCTTCCTCAGCTTATATTGACAAGCTATAATGTTGAAGTTGTGAACAAGATTGAATTCAGTGGCAGACTGCCTGTTGTATGTTGCACTTGAACTTTGGGCCACTTCCGTTAGATTGTGAAGAGACAAAAATCATAAATGAGACTTTCATAATAACTACAGTATAGTATTCAATTCAATTATGTATTGGACAAAAGATATGGCACATCAATTTGTAGACGACACATAAACATACATTTACGGGGCAATAGGTGACTTCCAATATTAACATCAGTCTAATTAACAAATGATGATTAATCTTGTTCAGGTAATACTCTCTCCGAATTCACTTCACAAGTATCTAACGTAATATTAGTTACGAATCTTAAGAAAATAATTAATAATATAAAAAATTGTATGTACTGTCAATTATTTATTATTTAAAAATCATAAATGTTTATTCAAAATAGAGTATTTATAGAAATAAATGGAAAAAAGAGCTCAAACATTGCATGTGGCCTTAACTATCTCCATTTTGACTGAGCAGTCCCTCACGAAATCTCAAAGCAACGAATGTTTTTTTAGATCAGTGGCTGAGTTAGGACTCGAACCTTGTAGGTTCAAATTTTAAATTTGGATTATTTAACTTTACATTGAAAAATTTTGTAGGTTCAAATATAATTTTGAATGGTTCAATTGGAAAATGATTATGTAAAATATAAAGATTTTGAAAATTGGAATAGGTTCATTGAACCCCTTAAATAGTATGTAACTCCGCCACTTGGATGGGCCAGACTTCAATGCTCGAGTCGCAGATTATTGCCTCCATCGGCTCATGACCCAAGCTGGCACAATCGAGCAAATACTCGATGCCGGAGTCTTAGGTTATTGTGCACCTGAACTTGCTGCCTCGAAAAAACCCGTGCCTTCTTTCAAGTCGGATGTTTATGCCTTTGATGTAATTCTACTGGAACTGTTAACCGGAAAGTGTGCTGGTGATGTGATTTCCAGCGAGGAGGGAGGGGTTGACTTGACAGAATGGGTTCGAGTGAGGTCGTGTCGAAGGGCGGGGCCTGGAATGCATGGATCCTGCTTTGGCTCAGGAATCGGGGAATCCTCTAGCGGAAAAAGGAATGAAGGAGGTCCTAGGTATTTCTCTAAGATGTATAAGAAGTGTTTCTGAGAGACCAGGTATCAAAACTATATATGAAGACCTCTCGTCGATGTAGTCTTTAATCGTTTTTTTTCTTGTTTATTGTGGATTCCTTCCTCGTTTATTATTTTTGGGAAATTTAATGTCTCGTAAGGCTCCCCATTTTAGAATCTTGTGATTTTGTCATTGACTACTTTAGTGTGATCTGCTGCTAATTCTACTAACCATTTGGGTTGTAAAGAAATGGAGCACTTCAATGGATACAAGATTTTTTAAATGTTGGCATCCCAATTTTTATTATTACTCATTATTTTATTTTTATTTTAAATGTTGGCATCACAAAATGCTTCAACATTTTCTTGTTCTCATATCAGTTCCATTGACTGTTTCAGCACACAACATTAAGAATTTTCTCAATTACCTGTCGGACTCTCAGACCAAACAGCTCAAACACTATCTCTCAAGTCATTTACACTTCCACAAAGGAACCCCTCCTACGAATCTGTTTTAAACTTCACCCTTCAAAATTATAGGTTCAAAATCCTAATATTCCAAAGCCTACAGTCACTGTCACACCTCTGGAAGTTGTCCATGTTCAAGCTACCATAAACTTAATGTGCTAGAGAAAGTGGCCTGCAAATTAGAATTCGCAGCGGAGGAAATGATTTCGAGGGACTTTCTTATACAGGGTCTCGATCTCCATTGATCATCCTTGGATTTAATCAAGTTTAACTCCATCGATATCGATGTGCGAAGTAAGACTGGCTTGGATGTAATCCGGTGCGACTACGGGAGAATTGTATTATGCGATTTGCGAATAAAAGCAAAACTCCAGCATTTCCGGCAGGGATTGAACCAAGTGTGGGAATTGGAGGACAGTTGAATGGGGAAGGGAGAGAAATCTTAATGCGAAAACACAGCCTTGCCGAAGATAATGTCATCGACGCACAACTTGTCGATGCCAACGGAAGGATTCTCGACAGAAAATCCATGGGAGAGGATCTGTTCTGGGCTATTCGAGGCGGGGAGGAAATACCTTCCAAGCTCCACCAAAATATATTTATATTTCTCATATTAAGCAGTTGCAAACTCGTCAAGCAACAGAACGATACAAGCAACATTCACTACCATTCCTTGGATATCAATGAACATAATTCAATTGATGCATTTAAGCTTCCCAGAGTTAGGGGTGAAAAGAGAAGACTGTAATGAAACAACCTGGGCCGAATCGCTGGCGAAAGGCTTGAACATGATGGTGGTGAATTTAAAACTGATGTTTTTTTAATATGAAATAGAAACTGACGCTGTGTATTGGAGAGCACAAGAGTGACAGTACTGCAGTAGATATATAGATACGTACTGATATGATAAATGGTGAGAGCCAGATCGAGACTGTTTAATTATTCACTTAGGACTGTACGTTTGACATATATAGTTAATTATCGAAGTTAACAAACTTATGTATGAGAAACATTGAGAGAACATCATGTTTAAGGATGAAGTTGTCTTGTTGTGTTGACTTGGTGCGATATGCATGTTTAATTAATTCTCTAGTACTTCTTCCTAAGCTTGCGGGACAGGAAAAGTTGTTGGTTTTGATCGTTCCAAGAATTACACAATCATGGAAGAAAGGAAATCAATGATAGTAGACTTGAGAAGAAAGCTTACTTGAAGATTAAGAAATGCTTGAAACAAGTGACATTGGTGAAGAAGGGATGTGAAATGATGTTTATGGAGCTTGATGACACCTTGGGAAGAAACATAGAGCTGTTGGAATGGATCAAACCAAGCTACATTGCCCCAGAAAAACAGAATCTGCAGAAAAGAGCATCCTAAACCTGCAGCCCAGAAAAAGTATTGCAGAGAACAAAACGGCTATCTTTCTAACGGAGAGACTAGAATGTGCTCAAACTTGTTTAAGGATGAATTGTCTTGTTGTGTTGACTGGTGCGATGCTACATGTTTAATTACTTCTCTAGTACTTCTTCCTAAGCTTTCAGGGACTGGAAAAGTCTGCTGCCATTGCCGTTCAAATGAAAATCAGATTTAGTGAGGAAAACTATACCAGAATTTGCCTTGGAAGGTGTTTGGAAAAGGCTCCTTGACCAAGAAGCCCGAAATGCCAGGATCGAGATGATTTATTACAGCGCAAGAATGAGTGAAATCTGTTAGAATGCAACTCCATTTCCTCATAGAGTGGGTACCATGTTGATCAAAATTAATACATAGACAAGTCAGTTCCGACCGTTGAGTGAAAAGTCTCCATACCTTTAAAAATTAATAATTTAAATATATCATATAAAAAAAATATATATAATAATTATTTGTATTAAACATTATTAAATCTATGTCAAATATTATATAAAATATAATTATTTTAACTCTATATTCAATTATAATTATTTTGATTTTATTTCAAAATCTACAATCCTAAAATTAAAAATTTATTTTATTTTCAAAAATAATAAACATACAAAAAAGTAAAATTTACATATCAAGATTTGATTTCATAATAAAATTTATAATTACATCTAATCAATTTAGTTGTTCTTATTGTTTGAAAAATAAGATATACCTATTTTAATTAAGAATAGGAAAAAAAATATAGCGAATTTTTATTAGGAATAATAGTTTAATAAAAAAATTAAAAAATAATATATATTATATTTTGATTAGGAATAATTTTTTAATAATATATGCGGTTTGAATAGGAAAAAAAGATGTGTACCATTTCAATTAGGAATAGGAAAAAAAGAATATAATGAATTTTAATTAGGAAAAATTGTTTTAAGAAAATTAGAAAATATAATATGAGTAGAATTTTATTAGGAATCATTTTATTGTATTTTGATTTCTTAATTAGAATAGGATAAAAAATAATATCATTGACTTAAAATTGTAACTTGAAACCTAATTAAACTCAAAATTCTAAAATATATGTGTCAAATTACTATTCATCAATAAAACGTCATATGTGTCGAATTTTGAGCTTCCGTTACAATCAAATGAATGCATGAAATCTAAAGTTATATAGGCAAGAAACAGTCTAGAACAATGTAATTTAAATTGTGAAAGAAATTAACTAGCATGAAACCAATTCAAATAAAGTTTGCTGGAATGGTTATCTCTGTCACATACGAAACATAAACAGAAATCATAGGGATTAAAAATCATATCACAATTCACACAGCTATGGTTATCTCTATCACATACGACTTCCGTGCTTGTCAAACAAACTTGTTCATCATCAAGTTGTCAATATATATATATATATATATTTCTCATTTAGCCAGTTCTACTGCGGCAAAAAAAAGTTGTCTATATATTTTATACCCGAAGGTCAAAGGCGTGTTAGTGTATACCAATTTTGATATATCATTTTCTCATAAATGGTGAGAGAGTTGTAACTCGTTACGCATAGTGCAATTAACTTTCTCAAGAAGTTACAATATTGAAACGAACAAGAAACTTTGCTTGAATGGAAAGCAACTTTAATTCATATTATTTAGGAGTATTTCTCATTGTTAAATTCTGAAACTATCTGTATCTTCTTTAACATCTGCCAAAATTTAAATTGTTTTCAGAAACATAAAAAGAAATGATCATAGGGATTAAAATCACATCACAATTCACACAGCTATGGTTATCTCTGTTACGACTTCCTTGCGTGTCAAACAAACTTGTTCAGAAATATATATTTATACTATTAACCAGATAGTTAATGGCATGTATTTCGAAAGTTGTGGCAAGTATGTACAAATTAATATGCCACGTTTTTTACGATTTTCGGTAAAAATCTATAAATTAATAATGTTAGGATCGGAAAAATTTATTAATGTAGAGAGTTATTAATTTATCGATAAATTAATAATTATTAATTTAAAGAGTTTTTAACCGATTCAACGTAATTCATATTTCCATATAAATTAAGTAATTATACCTCTGTACATACACAAACAAAAAGGTAAATTAGTATATGTCTCTGTAAAATTACGTTACAACGAACCTTGGGACTCAATAGTCATGTCTTACTCAAGTGGCAATGGTTCCAAATAGACTTGAACTTTAAAGGAAAAAAGTACAACTATTAAATCATATTTCAATAGAGTGTAATATATTTTTTTTTTCAATTTCTATGAATTATTAATTTATGATTTTCTTGTGGACCAAAACTTATAAAGAAATTTTTGGAAAAATTATTATCTTATTATTTTATCTAGATTTTTAATTTTTTATATTGTCTCAATTCAAATTGGACTAAATTTATTATTTTATGTAGTTTATTAATGCATATAATATTAATTTAAAGATTTTCCCTGTACATTTATATCTTATCTTGTATCCCTACTTGGATAATATTTCAGAATTAAATTAATTAACATGCCACGTTTTTTAATTCATATATTTCTCATTATTAAATTCTGAATTAGTCTGTATCTTTTTTAACGTCTGTCAAAATTTAAATTGTTTTCAGAAACATAAACAGAAACATGAACATATTTTAATCGGAAGCTGATGTTGTTTCGTTTGTTCGGCCATTCTCTAAGGAATAAATCAAGTGTGGAGAACTGCTTGAACCGAAAGCAACTTTAATTTATATTATAACGTCTGCCAAAATTTAATTTGTCTTCAACACATAAACAGAATCATAAGGATTAATACTCACATCACAATTCACACAACTATGATTATCTCTGTCATACTGTTAACCAGATGGTCAATGGCGTGTATCTGAAGTTGTGGCAAGCAAGTGGATACCAATTTTGATATAAAAATAAAAATATACAAAGTCAACCGTCAACATTCAAAATAATAAAAAAAAAAATGAAAAAAAATATACATAATACTCAACATTAAATATATACATACATTGACAACATTGAGTTAAGTTGATAATAAGTCAACTCTTCTATGGTTATAAATATCTATCTCAAAAAATAATAAAAAAATCATAACATAGCAATTTGAACTTGCAATGAAATCTCCAAGATATCTCAAAATGCTCCAATTCTTGCTTGTTTTCTTAACGGTTTCATCGGCTGCTTCAGCAGAAAAGCATGAAAACTTTCTCGATTGCCTTTCCAATCAATCAAACAGCTCAAACTTCATCTCAAGTCATTTACACGAAAAACAACCCCTCTTACAAATCAGTCTTGAACTACACCATTCAAAATGATAGGTTTAAGACACCTAGTTCCCCCAAGCCTTTAGTCATTGTCACACCTCTGGAGGTCGGTCATGTTCAAGCTACCATAAAATGTGCTAGAAGAAACAACCTTCTGATCAGAATTCGCAGTGGTGGACATGATTTCGAGGGACTCTCTTATACAGGGTCTCCATCACCATTCATTCTCCTTGATTTAATCAAATTTAGCTCCATCGATATCGATGTTCAAAGCAAAACTGCTTGGGTTGAATCCGGTGCGACTCTTGGAGAATTGTATTACAAGATTGCTAATGAAAGCAACACTCTGGCCTTTCCTGCTGGGATTTAGTCCAACTGTGGGAATCGGAGGACACTTTAGCGGGGGAGGGTATGGGATCCTAATGCGCAAATATGGCCTTGCAATAGATAACATCATCGACGCACTTGTTGTCGACGCAAATGGAAGGGTTCTTGACAGAAATTCAATGGGAGAGGATCTGTTCTGGGCTATTAGAGGTGGGGGAGGAAATAGTTTTGGAGTTGTCCTGTCATGGAAGATAAATCTAGTTGAAGTGCCATCCAAAGTTGCTGTTTTCTCAGTTACACGGACCTTAGAACAAAATGTAACGAAACTTGTCCATCGATGGCAACAAATTGCATATAAGTTCCATGAAGATATAATCGTGATAATCAAGCATAACTTCAACACGCAATGAATCTGGAAAAACAACAATACTGGCAACATTTACTACCATATTTCTTGGAGAGATTGATGGGCTAATTTCGCTGATGCAACAAAGCTTTCCTGAGTTAGGAGTGACAAGAGAAGACTGCAGTGAATTGACATGGGCCGAATCTGTTTTACTCTTCGCAGGTTTTCGTGGGGCTAGCCTTGAGAAACTTCTCGACAGGACAAATCTCTATGTCAGCTCCGTTTAAAGCAAAGTCGGATTATGTAAGGAAACCCATACCAGAAATTGCATGGGAAGGAGTTTGGGAAAAGTTGAAGGAACAAGAAGGCGAATACGCGGAGATCGAGTTGTTTCCTTACGGCGCAAGAATGAGTGAAATCTCGGAATCCGCGACTCCATATCCCCATAGAGCAGGTACCATGTTCAAATTCTTTGAGTTAGTCTCATGGACTGATGAGAGAGATGCTCAAAGGAATGTGGATTGGATTAGAAGGCTCTATAGCTACTTAGCTCCGTACGTTACAAAAAATCCTAGAGAGGCATATGTCAATTACCAGGGATCTTGACATAGGAATGAATAATATTAAAGGCCACACAAGCTATGAACAGGCAAGCATTTGGGGTAAAAATACTTTAAGATGAATTTTGATAGATTGGTTCATGTGAAGACGATGATAGATCCTACTGATTTCTTCAGAAATGAACAAAGCATCCCTCCTTTAACATCATGGAAGAAGAACTGAACTGAAATGAAGAGAAGCATTTTAATGAAGTAATTGATAGTAAACTGAGTTGCTTTGAATATAAATTAATGATGATATGATTAGTGGGTGATATTTATAATCTCTTACTATACTCTAAATAAGTAATTGTTGGTTTTCAGTAGGAAATTGTGTAATACTTACTCGCTAAATTTCTTCTAATTTACTTAGCTTAGATGGAAAATTCAATTTCAAAAGACTTCCACGTTAGAGCTCAGATTTTTTTCCAAACTATCCCATTAAAGTTCCACTATCAAGAAATACGCTCATGCATAAACATACACAAATTCCAGTTTATATCATCATATGTGTGTAAAAAAAAAAAATGCGAACTCTTTTACAAACAAAGGAATCTCTCATGCAATTCAATTGTGCCATATCAAATCAACCAATGTTTTTTTAATTTTTTTTATAGATGGATAATTTTTATTAATTAAAATGTTCGAAAGGAATTCGCCACTTATCGACAATCCTCGGATGAAACTCTCCCATCCCTTCAAATCGTAAATCATGTTGAAAGAGTTAAAACAAAATTCCAAAGTAAAATTATCCATTTTCGCTACAGATATAATTTGGGTTTTCTGTCTATTTTTGAAGGTGGTGAAAGAAGAAGGAAGGAAAAGCAAAAATTTTTGCGGTTTTGAATGGCCGAACTGAAACACAGATTTTACACTTAAACTTTTAATTAGTTTTAAAAATATGGCCTACGTAAGTGGTAAATACAATTTTTCCTCAAAAATATACAGTTTAATATTTTTAATTTTTTTATTATATTATAATTATATAGGATCGTATACATTCGAAAACCTCACTTCACAATTCAACCCGCACCTCACAGAAGGGCGAGGAGATGTTCATCAATTGAGCCAAAATCTTGATATGCACTTACATACTTTTATAAGTACCACGACAAGTATCAATTGAAGAGATTTTCCACACTTGATAGATTTGTCACGACTGTTTTTTTTTTTATTTCAAAGATAGCAATAAAGTAATTCCATATAAGACCATATAACTAATAGATGCCCGTGGCCAAAGACACTTGATAGTGACATGGGCTCTATTGGTTTATTTTGAATTGAAACATCATCGCCACTTTGTTGGATGACCTCTTTCCCAATTGAGATCTGTGCGAGTTTCCTATCATCTGGAAACAATGATCCAAATCAGCCCATTTCATGTTCTTTAGTCTGTTAGGAAGTCCATTTGAGTCCTCGCACTCATTGTACTGTTGAAAGTCTCCATGATACTCATAGAATGACATAAGCGAGGCCCCTGTTAATTGGGAGTCGCGTAGTCGATTTATTCAACATATATATAGAGGGAAACCAAAAAGGGGCATTCCCTTTTTTTGTCTTAACGGGCGTTGAATGAGCTAACACAACCTTCACGTGCACGTGAAGACTGAGAACATGATAAATATTTCACTAATTGCTTCAAGTTCAAATGTGCTCTTTCCCTAAATACACAACTTCTCTTAGCATATATAGTTTCAAAAGTAATAAAAAATACTTTATTTTTTAAGCTCTATAGATTGATGTTGATGTTGTCTGTTGGCCATCATGCATGTTTCAAATCTCCTAGTTAATTGCAAGCCCTTCGATTTTCGTATCTAAAATGATGGCTTTCTATTCTGCTAATACGTATTCTTTGTGACTACAAATGCATAATGACGAAATGAAACAATTAGCTAGGATTAGATGAAATATTGAGCAAGCTTCAATTCTTTAGAAAAGGGTGTATGATAGATAATGGAGATTTGAGATCGTGACTTCTCTTTTTTTTCTACATTGTTTTTGATAAATTTGTGTGTATTTATATATGTAAGCTAGCTTGTTGCATATTTTGGTTGGATAATGCTATTCCCATGAAAACAAATGCTGCTTGTTCTTATCAGCTCCCTTCTCATTCTCACTTTTAACCGAGTTGGAGAGTTGAAGATACTCTCGAGTTGTAGGCTTGTTTATAACATCCCGAGATAATAGGCTACCGTCTTGTAGTTTTGTTTAAAACATCCCGAGTTGAAGTTTTGTTTGGAACATCTCGAGTTGTAGGCTTGCTAATATCTTCCTGAGTTAGTTTCCCATCGACATTCACTTTCGCAGTGCTCAAATTTTCAAAGCTACACAACTTCAATGTATGTTCCACACCACCATTTTTTCCCTCCTCAGCTTAGGAAAATGGAGACCCTAAGTACTCAGATAACCTCTCAAATTTGTCTTAGGATCTTTCTTAAGATCATATTTCATGAACAAAACTTTGTGAAATCTATCCTAACTTTATTTCGAATCGCAGGAATTTAAGATTAGGATTTATAATATGTCACAAATTAGTTAGAAATTTAGGATTAGGATTTTAAAATTATATATATAAACTACTTCTTCCATATAACACACGTTTTGTATTTTTTTGTCTTTAAATAGATGACGTTTTGAGAATATCAATGTATTTTTTACATTTTTACCTCCACTAACTTTACACCAACATACAATTAATAATTTAATAGAAAAATAGAAAGGATAGAATTGTAAAGTAAAGATAATTTATGTATTGGAATTAATGATATTGATATGTGTAAAAAGTTTCAAAATGTCATCTATTCAAATACAGAGGTACTAATATATAATCCCAGTTTATACGTGTTTGAGACAAGAGTACCAAAACTAACCAGAGTGACCTCTGGTTTAGATCTCAAGGCAGATGGTGTTCTCATCATTAAATATGTTGGCCTCATGTCTAGTTATGGTTATCGGGGTATGTGCTTGAGTACCATATAGTAGGCAGGAATACTACGTAGAACGCGTCTATAGTAATTATTCCTATTATTTTCACATATATATGAGTTCATAGATATTTTCAATTATCTTTCGATATTTTAAAATACTCTATATTCAAATATAACTCATGATTTCAGATGATTTCAATATATGAAAAATATTTCAAATAACATTTAGTATAAGTTTTTGTATAAAACTTAATGAATTTATAATACTTATCACTAAGCGTAAAACTTACACTTTTCATAAAATTAGTACTTCTCCAAGTTGATCACAAGAGTACGAACTAGGTACTTCTTCAATTTATTTCGAGTTTATTATTCAACTTTCGAATAGGGTGGGACTTGTGGCTATCTTCTTGGCATATAGAGTTGAAGCTTACCACTTCATTTTCTTTCATTATTGTATAATTAATATTTTTTATAAATTCGGTTTCATTTGAACGAATATTATATCATGTGTGTTTTATCGATAATAAATTGAATTTCACTGTGCTTCAGTAGTAATCCATCATTATCGTAATTGAGGCACAAGTGACACTATGATTTGATCTTCGGTAGGGTCGGAAAATGGGCGCCACAAATATGAAATAATAAAAGTTGACTTAATGTATATAAATGATGTATTTTTGGGACAGATAAATAATATTTATTATTTATACATTAAATAGGACATCATTAAAATAATAATTTTTCATAAATCCGATTATATTAATTTAAAAAGGTTCGAGTTCTTCTCTAATACTAGACTTCTTTTAACATTTGATACCAAGTTTCAATTTTTGAAACCCTTCTATATTTAGGCTCGTTTTCAATTTTTTTGTATAATTAAAGCTTAGTGTTTCAGAACTAACTAACCCAACATTTTTATTTCACAATATACAAATTCATAATTACCAATACCTGTCGGGCTATGAGAATAACTAGAGTATTTAAAAAATATGATAGGTATTGAATTCCTTACATATATAAATCGAATTTGACCAGAAATTTCCACCATATGCATAAAACCCCTAACTTAATTGCTTGAGTTGAGCAACTGGAATACTGGATCCTTTTCATCTTTCTAACTTTTGAGGAATGTTTATGGGTCGGGTTCGAGCTAGTTTACAAATCCTGTGACCGACTCGAAAAAGATGGTCCGGTCAAAATAAGAATCCAACATGGATTATGGCGTCATGTCACGTTTTTACGATTTTTATTATTTGAAAGAAAAACAAGATCAATGAAAACAAAATGAATCGAAAAAGTCCACCATATGTGACAAGTTAACATGCCAGTGTGGACCAAACAAAAATGAAATATCACCTGCTTTATAATTTTCTCAATTCAGATAAGCAATAAACATCATCAATGATGGACTGAATTTTGTCTCTCCGCATATTCATGAGGCAAGAACTCAATAGTCCAACATTGAGTTAAGTTGATAATAATGGAAACTCTTCTACAGTTGTAAACATCTTATCATAAGAGAAATTTGCAATGAAATCTCCAAGATATCTCAAAATGCTTCAATTCTTGCTTGTTCTCTTATCGGTTTCATGGGCTGTTCGTTTCGGCAGAAAAGCATAGGAATTTTCTCCATTGCCCCCCCCCCCCCCCCCCCCCCCCTCCCCCCCCCCCTCCCCCCCCCCCTCCCCCCCCCCCACCCTCCCCCCCGGGCCACTTCCCCCCCCTCCCCCCCCCCCAACGCCTCCTCTACTGTGCGCTCCAACACCCACCCCCACTTTTTTTTTTTTACCCTACACAACCATCCCCCCCCCACAGTCCCCCAACCCGTCCCCCACCCCCCCCTTTGACAAACAACCCCCTCCCCCCCTTCTTCCGGAGATTGATGGTCTACTTTCACTGATGCAACAAAGCTTTCCTGAGCTTAGAGTTGGCGAGAGAAGACTGCAGTGAAACGACATGGGCCGAATCTGTTTTACTCTTTCCAGGATTTCACGGGAGGTCAGCCTTGAGAAACTTCTCGACAGGACAACTCTCCTGCCAGCTCCATTCAAGCTAGCCCTCCCCCCTCACTTTTAGCGCAACAGGGCAGCGCCTCCTTCGCAAGCCAGCCGCACCCCCCCCCCACCCCCCTCCACTGCAATATCCCCCGCTGCGCTCCCTCGCGTAGCCCCCCCTTGCCCCTACAACCCCGCGTTTCTCATGAAATCATCCATCACCCCCCCCCACGCACACTGTACCAACTTTAATTATTTTTACCTGTTTTAATATTCCCCCTTTTCTGAACCACCATGTCCCCCTCCCACATCACACCTACCACGCCTTTTTATTATTTATTTGATTGTTTCTCATAACATTATTTTATTAATTGGTTATTTAATTTTTGTTACAATCTGATACAACTAGGTTTCTTTTTTTTAAATCACCTTGGTTACAAATTTTAATTTCGTGAAGCTAGACTTCTATATTAATTTAAACTCAGTTTTCATTACAATTGACAACTAACTAACCCAACATTTTTTTCACAATCAATTTTTTATTTTTTATTATTATAAAGCGGGCGAAACCGACTAGAAAAGTGTAGCAATGATTTTACGTCAGAGGAGTAAAGCAGCCCAAATTGGTGAAGTTATGCTAGGAATTGTAATTCTTTACACATAAATAAAACTTTACCACACATTTCCATGATATGCATAAAACCGCTAACTTAATAATTAATAAATCCACACAAGTTTATAGCCAAAGAAATCAAGATGACTAAAAAAGAACTGCATAATAATTCAGAGTCGTAAGGTTTACCTTGATGCTTTCTGTGGAGTCACTAGTGTATGAAGCATATAGTGTGTATTGTTCCCTTCTCAATTATAAACAGGAAATGCAATTTGGGATTTCTGAAGGGTGTTGGGCTATTGGCCGAGTCAGTGCCAGCGATGGGTGCTGCTTTAAATTAAGACTGAACCAGAATGACCATAAATTTATACTGTTTTAGTTAGAAATTTTATTAACCAAGAGAAGTGTACAATTTAAAACTATGTAAACTACAAGCGCAACAAACTGCACTATTCATGCCCATCTATCCATCCAGGCATCAAAATTTTGTTTGCTCCTATACATCATTGACATTGTAACTATTCTTTTGACAAAAGCAATTACTTTATGATGATCACAAGCCTCTCATCCCTAAAGATTATCATGTTTCGTTCCTGTCATATGAAATAACCTATTGCTAGACCTTCTTTAACTAGCCAACTGATTTAATTTCAGTTGTTCTCTTTGCAAACCATCCCCATTCGTTATGCCATCTATACAGTGATCTTAGCAATCCAGCCCTCAACATTATATCATTCCAAATTAGCAATGAGTACGCACATTCAAAGACATATGTGCAACAATATCAGTTTCCAAATTACACAATGGGCACATGTTGGTGCTACACACCACCCATTTAAATATCCGTACATATTCTTCACAGCTAACCATACAATGAAACTGTGCTTCAGGGCGTTTTCCCGCCTTGCATACAAGATAAAACCAAGGTGCCACTCTATTTCTATTACTGAATGGTATTATAACCGGAAGAGATGGATATTTACCCGACGGGTCAGCAGTCCATATTATCTTATCAAGGCCTACTTCATTGCTTGGAGTCTCTCTCACCATATCTTAAGCCAGCAGGCACTTCCTCTGAGATAGGTTCAGGCCTTAATGTTTCTCCTCTAAGTTTTTTGCTTAAATTTAACTTAGTCCAAACCTTTCACGTTAGTACAGTTTTTCATTACCTAAAGAAAGCTTTCAGGTCGGCTATGTCCAAAGAGACATGGTTGAGTGGAGCAACTGGAATACTGGCATGGGTCCTCTGTATTCGTACCCTTTTCATCCTTTCGACTTTTGAGGAATTTATATGGGTTGGATTAAAGCCAGTTTACAAATCATGTGGCCGACCCGAAAAAATGGTCTAGTGAAAATAAGAATCCAACTTGTCAATATTTCAGGCCAAATTCTACAAACCTACTAAAAATTCTAGCGTATCTTGTATCCATACATGGAGTATGGCGTCAGTGCCACTTTATATACGATATACTTGTATTGAATGATAGAAAGAAAAACAAGATCAATAAAAACAAATTAAATCGAAAAAGTCCACTATATGTACTGACAAATTAATATGCCAGTGCAGACCAAACCAATCAGACCAAAAAAATACAATATCACTAATACCTGCTTTAATTTTCTCAATTCAGATAAGCAATAAACATCATGGATGATGGTTTGAATTTGTCTTTTCACATATTATGAGCCAAGAACTCAATAGTCAATATTGAGTTAAGTTGATAATAATGGAAACTCTTCTATGGTTATAAATACTACAAATCATAAAAGAAATTTGCAATGAAATCTCCAAGATATCTAATCTCAAAATGCTCCAATTCTTGCTTGTTCTCTTAACACTTTCATCATTTGCTTCGGCAGAAAAGGATGAAAGCTTTCTTGATTGCCTCTCCAATCAATCAAACAGCCCAAACTCCATCTCCTCAGGTCATTTACACGAAAAGCAACCCCTCTTACATAGCAGTCTTGAACTACACCATTCAAAATTATAGGTTCAAGGAACCTATTTTCCAAACCCTTCAGTCATTGTAACACCTTTGGAGGTCAGCCATGTTCAAGCTATCATAAAATGTGCAAGAAGAAATAACCTTCAGATCAGAATTCGCAGTGGTGGACATGATTTTGAGGGGCTCTCTTATACAGGGTCTCCATCACCATTCATTGTCCTTGACTTGATCAAGTTTAGCTCCCATCGATATCGATGTTCAAAGCAAAACTGCTTGGGTTGAATCCGGTGAGACTCTTGGAGAATTGTATTACAAGATTGCCAATAAAACCAAAACTCTGGCCTTTCCTGCTGGGATTTGTCCAACCGTGGGAATTGGAGGACACTTTAGTGGGGGAGGGTATGGGTTGCTAATGCGTAATATGGCCTTCTGAAGAGATAATGTTAGAATTTCATCATCAACTCTATGTAGAATATTCTAGATATTGCTAGATTTAAAATAGTTAGTCTAATATCCTAGATAATACTAGAACTATGTATAAAAGATGTAATTGAGAATAGTCTAGAAAGAAGTAAAGAATAGTGTAGAAATAAGAATAATCTAGAGAAGTGGTGAGATGTACTCCCACCAACTTACCTCTAGTATAAATAGGGTGGGAGATCTAATTGTAAAATACAAGTTGTAAAGTTATAAAAATACACATTACATATAAATAAGTGTGTGCATTAGTGCATATAGTGAGTGGCGTGAGTGACTTAGTGAGTGGCGTGAGCTAAGTATTGAAGTGAGTAATTAATTAAGAGTGGTGTCTTGAGTGTATATTGTCAAGATTATTTGACAATAATAATAGAAGTATACTTTGATAGTATACTCGAGTCGTCGCGATCTCAACAATTTGACATCGAGCTAGGTCGATTATTTAGCGGAGGCGTTGTCGAAATTATTATTGATAGTTCAACTATCAATTGAGGTGACCCTTATAAGTGGAGGTTTTGCCCGTCGATCGAAAATCAATTTACGACGATGGAGTTCAAGTAGTGCGAGCAGCATGAAGAGGCTAAATAATCATAATTATAGTACGTGGAGTACGTGTATGGAGTCCTACTTGCAAGGACACGATCTCGTGGGAGATCGTGGATGGGAACGAGTCGACACCACCGACGGAGCAAGATGCTGCAGCTTTGAAGAAATGGAAGATCAAAGCTGGGAAGGCGATGTTCGCGATAAAGACCACTATCGAGGAGGATATGTTGGAGCATATCAGGTACGCCACCACACCTAAAGAAGCTTGGGATATATTGGCCTCTAAATTTTCAAGGAAAAATGATGTGCGGCTCCAGTTATTAGAAAACGAGTTAATGTCAACTAAGCAAGATAAACTGTCCATAAATGATTATTTCACAAAGATTAAATCATTATGTCGGGAAATCTCCGAGTTAGACCCGACATCTAAAATTAACGAAGAAAGGATGAGAAGAATAATCATTCATGGACTAAGATCGGAATATAGAGGGTTTATCACGGCTGTTCAAGGATGGCCAACACCACCGTCCTTGGAGATCTTGGAGAGTTTGCTAGCCAATCAAGAGACATTGGCCAAGCAAATGGCTGGAGTGACGCACGAGGCTGAAGAGGAGGAAGCACTCTTCAGTGGAAGAAGAGATTATCGGCAAATGCGAAACGTTGCCGAAACTAAGAGAGGAGGTCCTAAAAGTGAAGGCGACAGCTCTAAAATAGGGGGAGCTTCACAAGAAAAAGGTCGAAATTGGAAGCAATCGAAGGGACCTCAACGGAGGACAGTTGAATGTTTCAACTGTGGGAAAAGAGGCCATTATGCAAGAGATTGTTGGTCAAAGCGTAAAGTTGCAGAGGGAAATGCTGCAATGTCGAGCACATCCCAACAAAGTATGAGTAGTGAAGATGAGTGGGATCTAATAGCCTCCCTGGCTATAGAAGATGGAGGTGAAAAGAAGAATCTAGATCCATATCAGAGGAATGGTGTCCCCATCTCATATCAAAGAAGAAACGGTGCTAAGGTATGTCGAAAAGGATCTATTATGAAGAGAGAAAGAATGGGTTCGACTTATGCTATGACAACTGAAGCAGACGTCAAGAAGACGCGAAACGATGAGACGACAAACCTATGGCACGAGAGACTTGGGCATATAAACTATCATGACTTCAGAATGATAACAAAGAAGTCAAAGATAAAAGGTCTCCCTCAACTAGATGTTCGAGAAGATGCGGTGTGTGCTATATGTCAACAAGGAAAGGCACACGAGGTACCATATAAGGAGCCGAAGAGTAGAACAAGGAGACCATTGGAGCTTGTGCACTCGACAATACTTGGACCAAGTGAGGCAACCATCGGCTAGAGGAGCTAAGTATATGATCAGCTTTATTGACGACTTCTCCAGGTACGTCTGGATATATTTTATGAAAGATAAATCAGAAGTGCTGGGAAAGTTCAAGCAGTTTAGAAATGAAGTAGAGCGCAAGCTAGGTGTCAAGACGAAATGCCTACGTACGAGTGATGGGGGAGCGTTCGTATCGAAAAAGTTTTATGATTATCTACGAGATAACAAGATACGAAGGCAGTTGAATTTTGGATACAATCCACAACAAGACAAGGTAGCTGAGATGGTTAATCGTCATCCGGTAGAGACTTCCAGAAGTATGCTTCAAGTAAAGAATGTGCCGAGAAAATATTGGGATGAAGCTATGAAGACTGCAACATATACTTTCAATAGGCTACCAAAGAAGGCGATGGAATTCATTTCACCATTTGAGAAGTTGTGGAAAAGGAAGCCTTCAGTCAGACACTTCAAGGTATTCGGAAGCACGTGTTATGTGCAAGATGTGAAGGCGAAAATAAAATGCATCTTCATCGGATACGATACTAAGAAGAAAGGATGGAGATGTTGCGATCTTACGACCGGAAGACGCTACGTGTCTCGTGACGTGGTGTTCGATGAAGGATCAAAACGACAACAATTAGAAGAGCAGAATTCTCTCAAGCTACAAGAGGATACACATCGTGAGGTTATTGAAGATGGTAGTACTGAAAAGTTAGACGACGCGATGGACATTGGACAAATTCCAACGGATACGTGCTTCGTCGAATATGATCAAGAATCGGAGGAAGAGTTTGACATGAGAGTTGATGCTGAGGGGGAGTGTTAGAATTCAGCATCAACTTATTAGTAGAATATTCTAGATATTACTAGATTTAAAATAGTTAGCTTAAAGTTCTAGATAATACTAGATATGTATAAATAAGATGTAATTGAGAATAGTCTAGAAAGATAAAGAGTAGTGTAGTAGAAATAAGAATAATCTAGAGAAGTGGTGAGACAAGTACTCCACCAACCTAACTCTAGTATAAATAGGGGTGGAGATGTAATGTAAGTTACAAGTTGCAAGTCATAAAATAGACATTATATATAAATAAGTGTGTGCATTAGTGTATATAGTGGAGTGGTGTGAGTGACTCTAGTGGAGTGAGGCTAGTGTATTGAAGTGAGTAATTAATTAAGAGTGGTGTCTTGAGTGTATATTGTCAAGATTATTTGAAAATAATATTAGAAGTATACTTTGATAGTATACCCGAGTCGTCGCGATCTCACTGCGATAACACCATTGACGCACTTTTGGTAGACGCAAATGGAAGGGTTCTCGACGGAAATTCAATGGGAGAGGATCTATTCTGGGCTATTAGAGGTGGGGGAGGAAATAATTTTGGACTTGTATTGTCATGGAAGATAAATTTAGTTGTAAGTACCATCCAAAGTTGCTGTTTTCTCAGTTCCACGAACTTTAGAACAAAATGCAACGAAACTAGTCCATCGATGGCAACAAATTGCTGATAAGTTCCATGAAGATATACTCGTGTCCATCAACGTAACTTCATCAAGCAATGAATTCGGAAAAGAACAGTACTAGCAACATTCACTACCATATTTCTCGGAGAGATTGATGGGCTGATTACGCTGATGCAAGAAAACTTTCCCGAGTTAGGAGTGAAGAGAGAAGACTGCAGTGAATCGACATGGGCCGAATCCATTTTACTCTTTGCAGGATTTCGCGGAGCTAGCCTTGAGAAACTTCTCGACAGGACAACTCTCACTCCAGTTCCATTCAAAGCAAAGTCAGATTACATAAGGAAACCCATACCAGAAATTGTATGGGAAGGAGTTTGGGAAAAGATTAAGGAACAAGAAGGCAAAAATGCGATGATCGAGTATGTTTCCTTACGGTGCAAGAATGAGTGAAATCTCCGAATCTGCGACTCCATATCCCCATAGAGCAGGTACCATCTGCAAAATGCTCGAGTTAGTCTCATGGACTGATGAGAAAGATGCTCAAAGGCATGTGGATTGGAGTAGAAGGCTCTATAGCTACTTAGCTCCATATGTAACGGAAAATCCTAGAGAGACATATGTCAATTACAGGGATCTTGACATAGGAATGAATAATATTACAGGACACACAAGCTATGAACAGGCAAGAATTTGGGGTGACAAATACTTTAAGATGAATTTCGATAGATTGGTTCATGTGAAGACGATGATATGATCCTACTGATTTCTTCAGAAATGAACAAAGCATCCCTCCTTAAACATCATGGAAGAAGAACTGAACTCGAAATGAAGAGAAGCATTTT
>JANIEQ010000330.1:0-20785 GCA_024708375.1 Oxalis stricta | reverse complement strand
ATAGGGGACCGCAAATGCGACGTTTTTTGATGAATAGGACCCTGCTTGTCGGGTTTGGTTATGATCCAATAAATATATATATATTTTATATTATATATATATATATATATTTCCAAAATAGAGCTCATGATTTCATGTGACAATATAAAATGGATGCATGGCCCTTTGTTGTTTTTTTATGCAAGATTTGTGACAAAGGATAACATCACAACCAAATACTAACATGTACATATGCCCAACCACAAATCGTGCATGGTATGGTCAACATATTACGACGTTCTTCACTAATTAACTTATCATTTAATTTAATAATATTCCCATTATTAAGGATCAAGATAAATTAATTTATGTAGATACTATATTTAGAAAATTAAAATATTTTATGATAGAAAGCAGAAAGACTAATCTTAATTAAGCGTATATATATATATATACCAAGTAGTTATCGAGGAGAATTTTAATCTTGAAAGCCGAATAATTAACTCTCTATATAAGTAAATTTTTAGAAATTATTTCGATTGTGGAGTATCACCCTTCTTCCTATAGTCACATTACATATAATTAAATCTTGAATTCGAAATATGAAATGAAACTAAAAGCCAATTATTCTTTAAATAAATTTTTTTTGGTCATTGGTTCATTAATTTACCTAATTAATGGACAGAAACAATTTTCTAGATGAGAGAATAATTCTAATCCACTTACCTAAACTGAACATAGCCATTCCGAGCCCAGCATCAGATAGAATAGCAATAGACTCCTTTATTATTGCTGGCATCGACACATGCCATCTACAAAAAAGTTTTAAATTTTTATAATAAAGTCAAAAAAATGTTATTCTAACTTTATACTATACTAAGTATATCTATATAAAAACTTTATAATATAAGAAAAATAATCCATGTTAGTATTGAATTAATTACCGGAAAGAAACTAGCGCCCAAATTAGGCCAATGAGACTGGAATAAGTGTTGGGATTACGGATAAGTTTACGCCAAACCATGATTAAGATTAGACGAGTCATGACACTAGCCGGCGGAAGTAGTTTTCCAACAATGGCGTCGTCGGCTCCAGCAGCTTTCGGGTGGAGCTCCGCCGTAGAGCTTGAGCCAAGCTTGTTAGAGTTCTTTTTCTAATTTTTCTTCATCTGCTTCCACTCCTTGCCAGAAAATTTGAAATTCTCCCTCCAAATTCTTCACTCCCATGAATTGCTTCATATATAATATAACAACACAAAACATTATATTAATTAATATATAGTTTAGTTAAATAACCTCCATCATATATACCGTTCTAACTTTTAGATTTAATCATATATATAATTTTTGAATGAATTTAAAATACGTAGATATGAGGACGAAAATTAGATTAGATATGAACTATGAACTTATGAGATATTACATAAAAAAAAATACCTTTATTATCCACATTTTGAGGGTGATCAGCGACCATCATCCTAATCTCCTTAGCACCTTGATCGGACCGTCCAGATTGCTCGGTGGTTCCGACATCGGGCCCAGCCCAACACGTGTCCTTCCGACACCGGAGATGCACTAGAGCTCCACACAAACATATGCAACTCTCTTTAGCATCATGATTCACTTTATTACTATTATTATTATCATTAGTAGTATTCCTTTAGGATTCTGATTCTCCGGTATGATTGGTTGTTGAATTTTCGGGGTTTTCTCGTAGACGAGAACTCCGGATT
Organism: Oxalis stricta; assembly: GCA_024708375.1. Lineage (NCBI taxonomy): Eukaryota > Viridiplantae > Streptophyta > Magnoliopsida > Oxalidales > Oxalidaceae > Oxalis > Oxalis stricta. Next base: position 19,074 of record JANIEQ010000330.1, on the reverse strand, counting down.
TGGGGCAGGATAAGAGGTATTATGACCCGTTTGCCCGCCGCCGGGATAAAACCCGAACCGAGGAGACATCGAACCTCCACAATTATTACTCTCTTCGAAATTGGACGGTCTAGGAGTCGGACCTCTAGAAGATTGTACGGAGTACACGTCAGCAGGCCCGAAATTCGAGGCTCTCCCGCCGAATCCATCCGCCCATCATCGAATAGAAATCGGAATGATTGAAATTGGATCCTCTCGGAGTCGAACTCAAACTGTAAATCTCAGCTCCGGTCAAATTGGACGGTCTCGGTGTCAAACCCGAAAACCCGGCACAACTCCGTCTAGACACGTTAGATTTCCTAACGGTAACGTGTAACTTCCCGTCATCTCCGATTTCAGCATCCGTCTCCAGAAAATCTCTTCCGTCGAGCGAAACGACGTCGGAATCAACCTTGAACGAGACAATCGAGGCGGCGGTTTCCGGGAATTGTTCCATAATCAACATCTTGGCGCCACGATACTCGAATAGGAACAAAAGCAGAGTATACCAGATTATACACTGTAAAACGACAATCTGTACCATTAAATCGCCGGAATACTTCCCGTACATGGCGATTAGTAACGGGATTCCCATAACCAGAGTGTTTGGTAAAGTGGATAGTGAGAAGATCGTTATCATCCATTCTAAACTTCCGTTTTTAGTGAAATTAGTCCAAATTCCTAAGACGATTAGCATGATGATCTTCTGGAGAGTGTCGGCTGCTATGAATCTGAAATTCATTTCGTAAGGGTTGTTGTTAGAGATGAAGTGGAAAGAAAGGAGAGGAACTGCGAAAATCGCAACGAATCGGTTTATGCCGGAACATTGATCGGGAGAGAAGATTTTCCACCACCGGACGGAGCCGTAAGCTAAGATCATAGCTACGTATAGAGGAATCACAGCCGTTAAAACCACGTATAGATCGTGCCACGTAATCATCTTTGAAAGGAAAAATGTTTAACTAACTAACTAACTAACTAACTGGGTTTATATATGAGTCAGAGAAAGAGATCTAGTAGTGGATTTGATGAGGTGATGATGAGGATGGCATTTTCAGAGTAAATAACTGTACAAATGAAGGGTACCAATGGAATGGAAAATCAGTACAGATTATAAATACCGTTATCTAACTGTTCTGTTCAGTTCATCATCAGAAGTCTGAACTGAATTAGCAAATATAATGGAGGGAGAGAGAGAGAGAGAGAGTGGGAGAGAGAGAGGTGTAAGATTTGTTAGTGTAAAGTAACTCCCGACAAATATATAGAGAGTGGATAAAATTTCCCAAGAAAATCTAGCGATGAAATTCGAAACGATTTATCAACTTTCTAGTCTAAAATAAATCTTTTATTAGATCGAGACTTGGATCTTGATCAAATTGACCCGACAAAGAATCAGTTCGGGTAAAATTTTAAATGTCAAAAATCGAACGATCAAAACCGATTACAATTAGTCTGATTTGTATTTAGTCTAAAATCGAACCGAACCGAGAACTTTCACCCCCAGCTAAATCTATACAAGAATATGAACCAACCACATCAATGAAGCATAAATATAATATTATAAAATCTAGTCATCGGCCGGAACAGTTCCTTTGTCGACAGCTTCCTTGAGTTTGGTTCCGAGAGCATAAGCCAGAGGAGGGAACAGCATTCCCGATCTGCCTATGTTTGTTCTGTATGGTCCCACTAAACATATATCTGTCTCGGAAACCCTGCAAGCCAAGAAACCAAAATAAAATGAAACGACTCCTTCAATAATTTATTTATCAAAGATGATTAAAATTAGTTTAATAAGAACAATTTAAGAAACTAGCTAAAAAAAAACACAAGAATGACTTTAAATGGTGAATGTAGATTTCACAAATTTTAAACAATTCTCGCTTTTGTTTTATTACATTCCGATTGTGTGGATAACACGCCTACATCCATGCACGAATGAAGGAGGGGTATTTGCCAATTGGGCCATCCCTAGTTTGTTAGCAATTCTCTTAATTTAAACTACTTCAGTAACAAGTATCATTCATTTATTCATCATCGAGGATGTTGAGTGACTTACTTGAGATCTCGCACACTCGCAGGACGGTCACGATTCTGTCCTGAGCGGGATGGAAGCACATTCCGACTTTACCCATGGGTTGTGGGTCAGTTATGGAAGTTGGGAAATTCCCTTCCCAATCTAACCTTCCGAATAGCCCCTTTCCAAGAATTGTGCCTCTTTGCTGTGTTTGGCAGGCACCATGGGATCAGGTCTACTATTTGTCCAGTAGACAATGTCACCTAAATCAACAATAATTTCATTTATGTTTTATTTTAGGAAAAAGAAAAATATATATTGAAGAGAGCAGCAAACAAATCTACAAAATAGTACCTTCTCTTCGGGAAGATTGCGCCAATCAGCACCAGGACGTTTTGGGATCTTCTTACACCGAATGAGATTGAGCTCATTCATTTCCTTTGAAATGTGATCAGTTAAGACCATCATGTCCCCTCTAATTTTCTTTTGGAACCACGAAACAGGAGCACTTTCATACTGTTGAGTGAACAAACAAGAGAATGGATGAAATTGATAGAATAAAAGTGATTTATTTATAAAAATCATGTTTTTATTCAGATAGTTAGTTTACCTCCATATTCATCTTTGAAGCGCCATTTCCAACAGCTGGAAGATCACCGATTGTATCCCGAACAGTAATAGCCCTGAATGGGGCGCCATGAGCAGTGCTACGAGCAGCTGAATAATATGTATTCCCAGATAATCGGAATTTTCAACTCTGGAGCGGCAAATACGTGCATGGGTTCAGGCCAATCAGGCAGAGTGTCTTCTGGGGAGGCCGCCCATATAAAAATACGCTTCCGTGATTGAGACACTCCAAAGGTTCCAGCTTCAAGAATACCAAACCTCACCTACAATTAACAACGAACAATGGATAAAAAAAAAATACATACATCTGGATATTTTTACATTCAAGAGTGTTATTTTTTATCTCTTTCAGCAAGTACCTGGTAACCCATTGCAAGGAGGGAAGCCAAAGTCAGACGGAATGTCTGTCCTTTATTAAAAGAGACAAAGTTTCTCACATTCTCCAATAGGAAATACCTTGGCCGGTAATATTCAGCAAATGATAGAAATGGTAAAATCATTTCACATTGCACTCGGCTCCAGCTACTTTGGTTGAACCTGTTCATTCCAGAAAAACCCTGAAAAAGAAAAGAATCTAAATAGTAAATACATAACTTTTTTTCCTGTCCTGGTATATAATGTAAAGCGAAGCAGACCTGGCAAGGAGGTCCACCATTGATGAAATCCACTTGTCCAGGCAACGGCAGACTATTTCTCTCAGATTCATCGAGTTTCTCCGCCAGTTCAACAGCCTCTTTTGTTGCGATACAGTCATCAACATCCCCGCACCTCTCCATCACAGCCCTTCATTTCAGTATATAAACAATTTGCAAGTTATCGCATGGGGAAATGTAGAATGTAGAGAAATAACAGAGAACTGATGCAAATATCTATTCACCTCAAAATAACATTGCAGTTGTTGATAAACACTGAAGATTCTGGATGATTCAGTTTAAATGCATCCCCAGCTGGTTTTTCGTACTCAATAGCCCATTTTGTTAATGACACGCCTGTGATGACAGAAGAAGAAATAATGGATTAACAAATAATTCAGAAATTACTTATAAAACTAGTCGCAGTAAGACGGATGAAATAACAATAGATGGGTTATAATACCAGATTGTTCCAGTCCCTCTGACAAGCCGCCACAACCAGAAAAGATATCCAATGTGGATAAACGCTTGTCTGTATGCTTCTCATTTTCCACATCATTTTCTACCTCTTTCAACTTACCCTTCTTCTTACCGTCTGTTGAGTACCTTGGTTTTATGTTGGCTGGAAACTGTCCAAAGTGAATCATAAAAAAAAGATCTAAGTCAGAATTTTTAATAAGCAAGTAATATTATTGTCCACATAAATGTCTAAAAGAAACTGAGCAGCTTAAAAAGAGAAATATCAGTACAATTTGGTCAATTTAGTTACAATATGATGATACCAAAGGAGCCTAGGGTAAATTACCTGTTTGAGGGCTCCTTTAGAATGATCATAGAAGTGCTCACAAAAGAAATGTGCTGGAAGTTTGTAGGAGCAGTGCATGGAGGTACGTCATCCTTCTTTCTGACTTCACATTTTCCTTCTATGTCCTCTACAGTCAAAATATGTGTTTCTTCGCTGTAATAGACCTGAAACAAGGCCAGTTGCAAGCCAACTGAATAAAAATACATCACAAGGGTAATGGAGAGAAATCTCCAAAAAAAAGGGGAAACTGAAACCAAATAAGAAATAGCAGATCAACAAGTTCTAACTATTACGTAAACATGACCATCAAAGAAATTCCACGTAGTTGTATACAGTTAAATCAGTTTGTTTGAACTTAGTACCTCACGAATATCAGAAGCATGTTCTTTCTCCGATGAAATATCGTCTGAGTCTAAAGAATCTTCTAAGTTTGATCTTGGTAGAATTTGCCGTTTTTTAGATCCATTTGGGACCACAATTTCCAGCACTTGGCATATAACATAGGGCTTCAATCCTACATTCCTCCCAGCCTTGTGAACCTCATATTCAGATTTTTGCTGAGCAAAATGATGGGGAGCTATATACACAAAATCATGGAGAGAATACTTGGTACCTCCGTATACAAAACCAGTCTTTGACGAATCCACTTTAAATATTTGTCCTTGTCACTTTCAGTTTTCGTGATTTCACACGACTGGCATGAACCAGTACCAAGACCCATAGCATTGAGGGGAAGACTGACGAAAGCACCCTTCTTAGGCCAGTATAAACTTTTACAGTAATACTCAGTCGGCAACCCTTTCTTCTTTCTCTCTTCCGCCCTATCATTGTCAACTTTCTCAGCTTTTGCATTATCCTTCCTGTGCTGATGTCCCCATGGCAGTGTCCGAATACTAAATGCAACTGACTGTTTAACATCTGATAGCTCTAGATTTATGCACTCATGGGTTAGGAACAGTTCCCTCGGATTAGCAGCGCTGCCGAGAACAGTCTGTGATCCATGTTTCATCTTTCTTCCATGGAACATTTTCCCTCCATCCTGATTTCTCATACATATATTCCACTAAATAAAAAATGAGAAAGTTCATCCGATTCTTCATAATCCACAGATACAACATTCCCAACCACAATGAGTTCCCCTCTAACAATTGCTTGTTTGTAGAGTGAGTCACCAGAGGACATCTTGCCGACAGGTTGGACCCTCCCAACTAATTTCTGTTGCTGTAGAATGTGATTTTATGTGCCTAGACAATGAACAAGAGTTCTTGTTCATTGTATCCTCTGAAAGTGGCAACTTCCCTTCAGCATCATCCTCAGCTTTGTTCATTGTATCCTCTGAGAGTGGCAGGTCCTCTTCAGCATCATCCTCAGCTTCCTCCTCATCCTCATTTTCATCTTCTGCTTCCTCCTCTTTGGCTACCCCTTCCATTAGAATCCTCTGGAGAGTGTTTGGAACAGTACTCTCCCCATATTCTGTTTATTAACCTGGTTGTAGTTGCTTGCATTGCTTTCCTCTTTGAGACAACAGATGCCATAGCTGCTCTCGGATTCATATTTACCTTTTCCCATTTCCGGAGTATTTTTGTCTTCTTTACTAACCATTTTGTATGGCGTTTCTCCTCCATCTTATGTTGCAAGTCCTGACACGAACGGGGACCTCTTAATCATTTCATCTGGATATTCTGCAAAAGATTGTAGAATGATCTGGCCATGAACAACAATATATCTCTCAACAGCATTACGGTCAGAAGAAATGTAAGCATGATTATCCTTCTCGAACTCTGACACTTTCTTGATGACTTCACTGAAAGAGAGACGCGATACTCTGCTTTCTTCCTTCAACAATGTTATAATTCCAACTGCAAGTCGTATTGTTCGAAGGACAGTGTTATACCACGGAGAATACTGCTTGGACGGTTCCCCAAGTCTGTACCTGTAGAATTGAGATATCAAGCATCATCATCAAATGTTCATAATAAATTTAGAGATATACTGGAGAGCATGAATTTTTGAAATGTTTGGTAAATATATCCCATAATTGAAATATCACATAAATATTGAACTCCAAAGGCTCAGTCATTCTCTTCGTATTCTCATAAGAGAAGTGAGAACATATGTTCCCTCACTCCTCAATAGCTATGTATATATCATCAGGTCATGCACCGCAAGGATTTTGTTGGAAAGATAAGAGTGATACAAAGAGCATTGAAATAAAATAGAATAAAAAAGACAATATGCCAAGTACATACCAGGATTGATCTGTGCGGATAGAAACAAAAGCCAAGTCAGCTCCAACTTGAATCGTCCATTCTTTTATTTCACTCAACAAAATTGGAAGACCAACAACTTCTTTAGATTTTGAAGAAGAGGAAGACTGATTGGCTTCATTGCCAATATCATACACTTGATTATCATCAGTCATAGTCCCCGACCCATAAATGGTAACATCAGCATCTGCACAAGATTTCATTGGAAGAAGTTCCAAGGATATGAACCTAGATTCAGAATTATATAGAGCCCAGTTATGAAGCATGTTTTCAGGAAGGTCCTCAGGGTCAGTAATTCCATGATCAAAAACTAGAAACTCATCGGTTTCTTCTGTATGTGCTCTTGTAATAAGCAGGGAGAGGATAGTCATCTGCTAACTCTTCTTCATTAATTTTTATGTAGGTATTGTTTGAACCTGCACAACGCCCATTATTCCGTCCCTGGGAACGCCAATTCTCTTCTTCTTGCAATATTCTTGCCAACTTGGCATCTTCATCTTCCTGACCATCACAGTTAGAGTCATCTGTTTTGCTCTTGGCACCTTCAGAGATGGTTAATTTCCCGCCAGAAGAAGCTATACTTGCTTGACCCAAAACTAGGACCCTCGTCCCTTAAAGCAACAAGGACAGGCAGATCTACCAACGTCCCCTCTAAACCTATAAGTTGTTTGTAAATGAAGTCACCCTGAGAAACAACAAAATCCTTAACCTCTGCTCTACTTTTGTTTTTGAAGCACTTTATTCCACTCATTGCTCTAACAGCATGAGCCAGCAGCTCATCAAGTGTGCAATTAGGGTTACCTCCTGAACCCTTAGAAAGTTTCTTATAAATCTCTATGCAAGCATGGCTTTTTGCAAAGAAAACTTCACTAAAATTTTGAGTAGCCTGTAGCTGGTTTACAGCAGAGGTAATCGGCAACATCTGTTGAAACCCATATCACTGGAGAATCATCTTCATATCCTGAAATATCCCACGATTCTATCCTCCCAAAGCCCTCACATCTAAAACCATTTTCCTTTTCCTTGCCAGAACTAGGTTCAAAGGTAGTATTACACCAGAGATATACAATTCCCAACACTTCCAACATTTCAAGCGGCTGAGGGACACCTTCTTCATTATGTAAAATAAAATCAGTTAGCCTCCTATTTGGTCTCTCGGTCTCTTGTCCTGCAGTAGCAATAAGAGCAATAGCTGCAACCTCGTCTTCCACAACAGGAGAATCCTTTTAGTTGCAATTACGTCTGACTTTTGAGAAAACCAAACAGATTTTTCTTTAAAATCTGAGCATGCAGCAGCCCGTTTGGGCCTTTTTCCTGCGACACCCAGCTGCAGTCTCTGCATCACTGGATTTACTATCGGTAATACCTCGTTTTCCCTTTCTGATTAGAAAGGACTTGTTTTTCCTCTGGTCCTGATTAAAGAAAAAAGAAGACTCAGTGTGAGTGAATGCAAGTAGTTGTCAAAACGCATAATGTAACGCCTAACGTTTTTCAAAATTTCATCGCACAAAATGTATATCATAATGTAACGTACGTTATAAATGCACATTGTCTATAAACATATATAGTATAATTTAAAATAACTACGAAGTGTTTAATGTCTAATAATAGTTAAATATACCAAACTTAAGTGCTAGTGTATAGTCTTAAATCCAAATTGAGATGAAATAGAGAGGAAAGAGATACCTTGGTCTGGAGTTTGAGTTCAGGGTTCGTGAAAGATTAAAGAAGAAAAACTTTGAAAGTTGAAACTTGAGAAGGGAAAGAACACGTTGGTGGAAGAATGTTACGAAGGGATTGATATTAAAAGAAAACTAGGTATTTTAATTAGGTTTCGGCCAGCAATTTTGGTTCAATTGAGTCGAAAATTGAACAAGTTTTAGTTTAAAACAGTTTTATACTAAAATTTTAAAAAATAAAATAACGTAACATAACGCACGTGACAAACTCAAGCGAGTTATGAATAAGGTTACGTAACGTTGGAACCTTGTAACGGAACGTAGGTAACATAACGTATAGCCGTAGAACGCAAGTTATTAACAACTATTCATGCAACATCTAAAAGAAGCCAGACGATCAAATCAAGCAATTAACAAAGACATCAACTACCTGTGTCAGAACTGCCGTTGTTGCAATCTACAGTAGTTGAAGCATCGTCCTTCTTAGTCTTAGAAACAACCCTTTTCCTCTTTGGTCCTAATTAAAAAGGGAAAACGAATCGCATCAGGTAAACTATTAGTAATGCCAGATCCATCTAAAACATATACCAAACAAATCAATTAATCACAAAAAATTAGATAACCCAGTACCTCCGTCAGAACGACCACTGCTAGAAACTTTGTTTTTCGCCATGATCAGTCAGAGCTATAAAGAAATTATCAAGTCAGCAGAATACACAAAGCAAAGAATCCTAAAACCAAAACCAAAACCAACAGTGGTGACTGACATTCAACAGAAAACTTCAAACAAACAAATTTAACAAAGCTTCCTCAACACAACAGAAAGAATTCAACCCTAAATGAATCAAGAACTTGAAAAACCCTAAAACTTACTGAAACGTACCTCAAAAGTATCGAAGCGGCCGGTGTGCGGTTGTTTCGTTTGTGTGCGATGACTTCGAAATGAGAAATGAAATGAAGAATCGCTTGTCTATTTGTACTACCGCTCGTAATTCTTGAAGGGTATGACGGTAATTTTGTATTATTTTTATTATTATTTTGCGCTGATTTTTCATTTTAAATTCAAAAAAGTTCGCATTAATTATTTGGTCCAAACACGCGCCAAGCGGCGGGAATCCTCTGAACGGGAGCGGGAACTCATTTGGTAATTTTTCATTTCCATTTTGTTGCCAAGTGGGCCCCAAAACAAGAATCCCTTTGGCGGGAACTCTTTTTAGTTCAGTTTTGGCCCAATATCACTTTTGGGCCCTCTTGTTATAAATGTTTGATCTCTGGAGCCCCTTTACCTTTTTATTGGTTTACCGTAAGGGCCCAATAATTGGCCATTAAGATCACGTTGGGGTGGCTGACGCCGTTAGTTTTTTATGACGTTCTCAGTGAAACAAATTTCAATGCTTCGTTTCATTACATTCAATTCATTCAAGAAGACCGCAGATACTCAAACACGTTCCTTGCAGATGATGACAGAAGCGATCTCACCAATACGGATCCAAGCATGTGCTGAATCAGAAACATATTAACACTGTAATATAACAGTTTAAAGACGATATGGCAGCACAATATGGCGATTTTGGCAGAGAACGTGAAACTTCTAATCTAGTCCTCGATCGTTTTAAAATATTCAAAACGGTCCCGCTTGAAGTACAACCATTACATTACAACGACTACATATAGTTAGATTAGAGCAGTAGCTTATATCTATCTATCCTATCACACTAGAAAATGAAAATATGTACATGAGATTTGGTCATCATCCACTATTTATAAGATCTCAATCTCCCAAACAGGCAAAGTGGTTGTCGCATGCTAAGCTCAGCTTTAAGTGCGGGGTGTCGCTTCAAATCATGAGACTCGCTTAGAATTTTCTGCATTTCAAAATTACATTTGATTGATTACTAAAACAAGTTAAGAAGAAAGGAATACAAGAAAGGAAAAGGGATAGCATTTCGTTTACCAGAGCAGCTACATGTGCTTCTTGCAACATATTCCCATCCATTTCCAGTCTGGCGATTGGAAACTCGGAAGATGTCCTGATTGCTTGCTTTCCGAGTAGATCGCCAGGTCCACGTGCAAGAAGATCCATATTTGCCAAGTAGAAAGCGTCCGACGACTTCTCTAGCACTTTCAGTCGTCCGAGGCTGCTGGAACCTGGAGATACTAAAATACATTTAGACTCCTTGACGCCACGTCCTACCCTTCCTCTAAGCTGATGCAATTGAGCTATCCCGAATCTCTCAGCGTTCATAACAACCATCATTGATGCGTCTGGAACATCCACGCCAATCTCTATCACTTGAGTTGAAAGAAGAATACGCGTTTCGCTGATCGGAACTGCCTCATGGCTTCCTCCTTCTCGTCGCTCTTCATCTTCCCATGCAACAACCCACACTCTTGTGATTTTGAAATTTACGTGATATAGTTTCCTAGTTCTGCTTTGACAGCCTCGAAGCTGTGGCAGTTGCTCCGATGGTTCGAGTGATCGGATACACGAGAAATATTTTTCCTCCGTCTTTTAGTTCTTCTGCACATCATCTGTTTCAAGTTGACTTAACTCTTCAGCATCAACTAAAAATAACTTGTCCCCGAAAACAAAGTCTGTTAAACGAAAATGAAGTTACTAATCATTACCTTGTATATCTTCTTAAAGCCATTTTCATTTCCTTCAATAATGTGTGTTTTGACAGGTATTCTTCCAGGAGGTAAGCTGGTTATCTATCATCAAAGGAAAAGGACAGTCATCACTTCAGGGCCAAGTGATGTCAAAATCATGATACAAAATTATGGATAATAGTGCACGCTAGCATAAAGTATGTACATACTTGTGTAAGAGACACGTCTCCATATAAAGCCAGTGCAAGAGTCCTTGGGATGGGAGTAGCCGACATTGCAAGAACATGTGGGGCCATATGTGAATCACTCTTAGAAGATTCATCTCCTGTACTCAATTTTGAACTTTGTGGGCTAGGTGTATAACTGCATGAGTTAGAAGTTAATGCACCATCATAAAATGTATGGACAATAGGATTAATGAGAAGCCTGAACAAAAAATCACTTCAAAATTCTCGAGCAGAAAAAAAAGAAGATAGCAAGCTTAGAGAAAGTAAACAACCTTACTGTTAAACCTTCCTCTTTGTATGACACCAAAGCGATGTTGCTCATCAACCACAGCAATTCAGAAGCAGAGAATTCCACCTTATCAGCAATTAAACTGTGCGTTCCTATAACCATTGAGATGTTTCCAGTTTGGAGGTCCTATCAAACAAGAACAGAGAATTATAAGAATATGAAAGTTTTCCAAAACGCAAAGTTACAGGGATAATCAATATATACAAACCTGACAAATCATCCGTGCTTGTTTTAATGGGGTTGAACCAGTAAGTAAGCTACAGAAGGTTTGCATTCAACGTCTTCCAAATTCTTAAGCAGATCGAGGAAATGCTCATAGTGCTGAATCGCAAGTAACTCAGTTGGAACCATGAAGGCTGCCTAAAGAGAGAAAAGGAAAAATCTTTTAATAAATGGATGAATAAAGATAAAATGGTTAGATTTGTGACAAGTACAAACCTGATAACCAGAAGCAATGACTTCCATGCATGCTAAAAAGCTACGACAGTCTTCCCGCACCCAACATCACCCTATAGAAACGTCAAGATATTAGCAAATGTGGAAAGTAAGCACTACACAGAAAGAAAAAAAGTCAGCAAAATAAGACCTGCAAAAGACGCAGTCATGGGCACAGGTCTCTTCAGATCCCAAATAATTTCTGAAACAGCACTCATTTGACTTGAAGTAAGGGAATATGGAAGCGACTCCAAAAATTTCTTGCTCAGACTAGACCAGTCCTCCATAACAATAGCATTTATTTTGGGCTTTCTGTACTTATTAAGCAATCCTTGTTTCTCTATTTGAGTGCCAAGGCCTTCGAGCATTTGAAATAAGCGCCCCAACTGTGATTTTAAAAAGAAGTAACTGTTATGGACATTGTTTAGTTAATACAACAGCCATATAATCAATAAACGTGATCAAGACCAAAAATCACCTGTAGATAAAAGAACTCGTCAAATATAAGCCTTTGTGAGCTAAATCAGCTTCTTCCACACTCTTTGGCTGGTGGATCCCAACATATGCCTATCACCACAAAAAAAATGACATTCTTAAAACAAAACATAATTGAGAACAGGAAAAATATAGAAATATACAGTCAACTCTAGGGGGTTGTAATATTTTGCACCAAATAAATACCTCAAGCACAAGCTGCAGTATATGAAATGTTTACTGTCTATTGTAATCAAACTACCAGATGAAGATGATAAAGAAAACGAGACTTACATCACGAAGACTTAGCAGACCAAACCCTGAGCAATTTCTTTAGGAATAGGATCGACATTAGAAGGCAACGCTTGTAAAGCTCTGGAAAATAGCGTTTTGAACTTTTTTCAAAATGTGAAGCACATAATGACATGAGCAATATATAATAAAATGAAGGGGTCAGAAGAGACCTTGCAATTACATCCCTAAGGAATTCTGGATTCAATCCTCCTTTGAGGGATATATAGGATATGGGCTTCCTTGGTACACAAAGATGAATCGGATTCATCTTTTAGCACATCAATATTATATTCTCTTATTTCATAATGATCTTCAGAAGGCATAGTCCTAACCTACACAAAATAATTGTTCTATCCTTAAAGCCAAAATGAGAAGACTCAAGAACCAACCAAAACAAGAGAAATCAAATAACATACCTTACCACTTACACATACAAGTTCTCCCACATTATGCTTTTCCGCAATACTCTTTAGAAAGAATGGATTAGTGAAACGTGTGCCGCTAAAAAACCTTTTCAGATGAAGATAAATCATTTTCTTGTTGCAACTATCAATATCATGACCTCCTCCTCCACATTTGGAAGCTGCTTCACTTAAACTGACCTCACAACCCACAACCACTTCAAGAAATGAGAAAGAAAAACTGGCTCTCACTCCCCTGGCAAGGAAAACAAAGAACATAATTACACCAGAAACCGTGCATGATTACAACAACAACAACAACCAGCCAACCTCAATTGCACCGAGTGGGAGAAACCGTGCATGATTGAGGAGGCCATATCAATTACATTTGAACTTAAATTTTGACAATCATCAAACATACCTGGAAGACAAAACTTTTCCAATAAAAATCAAATATTGACCATCATCGACTTCAACCTGAGCATTCTGCAAGTCGGCATATGTTCGAGGAAAATGGCGTAGCAATTTACGTAGCTACATTAAAACAAAATGGAACCATGAATCAAAGATTTCAATAAAGTCATGTGAATATCAACCACGTTTGCAAGATAATAATGTTATAAAGTGCCCAAGTACACACCGTGTAAAAGCCGCCGTTTTCGAGCAGCCCAAAATTCTTCTTACTCAGTTCAGGATATGCAACTGATCGATTTGTCAAGGAACAACTCAACAGATGATGCATCAACCCATTCTTCAAGTTCACCTTTGGTTGAAATTCTCTCGACTGTGTCAAAAGTATTTTCATATTGATCACTTTCGCAAGGTCGTGGACTCAGGAGGTGACAGCAAACTTGGTGAGATCCTGTTGATACTTTCGATCCCGGATCTTTTCAAGTCGTTCTTTCGTATGTCTACATGTGGACATTCTTCAGATTTCAAAGTAGTTGACTTAGGAGTATGAGGTAAGCTTGGAATGTTCTGTTGCTTACATCAACAGAACTCGAACTTAAATAATCAGGATGCAGAGAAGTCAACATTTCCAGAGTCTCAATATTTGTGTAAAATGTTTCAGAGCTTTGGGCTGCCAAAATATTCTTCATTTCGGAAGTATTTGCCATGTCATCATACAGTTTAATTTGAGGAGAACTACCCAAAATGATGGATGGAAACCTTTTACACACTAAAGCAATATCCAACTCGTCCATTTCATCTTTTATGATTCGCTACAGATTGTTTTTCAAATCTCTTATCCCCAATGAAATCATCCAGACTATCGTGACCCATCAGAACAGATACCTATAGGAAAAGGATTGTGATTTACGTTAAAGAGGCTCTCAAATGGACAACAGTAGCATATAAAATTAGTAGCGATAAAAATATCTTTGTAATGGATCATAATGCTCTACAAATATCATGTAGAATACTTTAAGCTATGAACAATAAACATCAACCATGGTTTTCTTCCAAGGAAAACTAAGTGATCCCATCTTATGGAATGTAAATTCAAAAGTTGTTCCAGCGCACATTCAAAGACATCCAAAAAAAGGATTTCCCGGAAACAATCAACCAAAACACAATACCTACCTTACTAAGAAACTTTGGCCGATCTGAAACGTACATCGTTTTGTAGCTATCTACTTCCTTCGATAACTTTTCTGCCAACTTGTGCTTCGATCGAGAACATTGTCTTGATATTCTTAGAACAAGGATACTATTAAACCTGTGACCATCGATCCAAATTCAGAAGAAAATCGTATTTAAATATTATCCTGAAACAATCCATAATGAATGTTACATGATACCTCATTTTTCTTCCCAAAGTATTTGGGAATCGCTTCTCAGCTTCAAATACTATTGCACCCCTCAATCGTGAACCCACTAAAACACTGAAAAAACAAAACTTTTAATCATTTCACAAAACTTGCAAATGGCAACAACATTTTGCATTTCGATCAGTGAATTTCAAACAACTAGCGATTAATTTACACCATTCATTCGGTCGTTTCGATTATCAGAATCAAGGAAGATGCTTCAAACATGATCACAGTCCTTGAAAGTCAACCACTTCTAAAGAAGCAAGCAGTAAATGTAGGCACTAGTATGGAAGTCATACCATGCCGCATGACTGGACAACTGAGATGGTCTTTGCCATGAGACTTAGCCTTATTGTGTGTCATGGACTTGCCTTGATAAATGAAGCATCAAAACTGCAAACCACGTCGAGACCAATTAAGAAAAAGTATTCGAACTTCCTGTATTCTATAAGACGAATCGAACCTGTACACACATATTTCAAAGTAACCGGTCACACTCTTCCTCTCCTTAGAAGAAGTTGTAGCGCATCACAAACTCAAATGGACAACAAACACACACACACACACACTCACACCCATTACACTACCATTAGTAGTTTTGCAACTTACTAAGCATCAATTAGTTTTAGAAATTCCCCACATGCAAATTCTCTGCTGCAAAATTGTTACTTATAATCGGAATTGCATTCAACAGCCAATTTGCAAAACGAAAAAGAGAAACCCATTTGATCGAATTGAAGTAATATGAACAATAAAAATGATAACTTTATGGGTACCTGAAATCTTAACTTCAACTGCTTGACGATTCAGTGTGTGTTTAGCTCTCAGTCTGAACCTCAGTTGGGAATGAGAAGCGAGAAGCTTTAGCTAAGCTGCCTAAGCAGAGATCTTTTACATTTAGTCCTTAATTTTCACTGTTTTATTTTATTTTAGTCCTCATACTATCATAAAGGACAATTTTATTCCTTCAATGTTTTCTTTATTACATTTAAATTTTAACAATGCAGTCTCAACTCTCAAATCACAATGTATGCGTTAAGCTAAACATCATCTACGTATCTGTTAGAATATTGGTAAAAGGTAGTATTGCTTATTTTTGAGTAATTTAAATTATAAGGTGTACAAGCACTAAAACTGAAACCTTAAGGACTTTCAAAGAGTAAAAAAAAAAGGCACGTCTCAACCCAAAATGAAATAAAACTTTACTAGATAAAGCCCATAAAAAAGCCTACTTCAAAAAGTAGTCTTCAGGCCTAGTCCAAAAACGAAAAAACAGTGATGGGTTTACATTGCGCCCAATTTTGTTGCAAAAGCAAAAGTATTGAGAATGAAATAAAATTCAAAGAAACTAGTTTTAGAAAAGTACTTTCTCCCCAACACTTCAAAAGCTACATGATAAAAGAAACGTGTTTTCCCATTTTATTTATAATAAACTTTTTTTAATATATTTTAATATTATATATACATCATTTATCGGATATTATAAATGTATATTGAAAAAAAAACATAAATATTTTATTGGAATTTATGCAGGGTGTAAATATTTGTAGTCATCCCGAAAATTTTATTTCCGAAATTGTTATTTTAATCACAGCATTTAATTTGTTCGGATAATCAAACTTGTTTAGTGTATGGCATTTTCTGAATCAAATTTATTCGTATATAACATTTCCAAATCAAACTTATTCCGTATATGTTATTCTCGAAATCAAACTTATTTTAATTTTCTTTTTAAAAATTCCGCTCCTATATAAAATTTAGGGAATGACTCTTCTAATTAATCATGTTTAATAAGCCACACATTATTTTCGAAAATATTTTTCCATATTTATCTAAAAAATGGCGTGCCCATATCATTTATATGTAAATAATTATTAAAATTATATTTATCAAATTATTATTTTTATCGATGGAACGGAGTAAGTAATTGACACAATCATTATATTGACGAAATTTAATTTGAGCAAATCATGAGTAGTAATAATGCACATCTGATCTGATGAAGAGAAAGAAGATGCTTTCATTCATTAATCGTATTAAGTATTTCTAAAAGTCAACGGGAGCATCGCACGCCCACTTCTTTATGTCTTTTGTCATCTTCCACATCCATCCATCCAGCTAATTGGACTTGTATTTCCACTTTTATCCTCGGCACTTCACCGTTTTCGTATGATCCACTGTGCGCAATCCCATTCTACTCACCATGCACTTCCCATTCTCAAAGTAAGATTCATTTTTTTAACAGTAAATTTTCAACATTTTTAATCCACATACTCTCTTCTTCAAATCGAAATCGAATCCATATGAACTCTCTCTCTTACACCACAAACTGCTAATTGATTTGAGTTTTGACTTAATTTCTTGTGTTGCGAGTTCTAATAATATTTATGTTTGAAATAACTTATCAAAATATGCATGAATTTTTTAACATCGTGAAAGTATACACGTGTAGCTTAACTAATATCGTCAACTAAGAAATTTTTAACGATAGTTATATTAGTTAGGACAGAATAGGAGCAAATAGTTTAACAGATGGAATTTGAAAACAATAGATAATGACAGTTGAAAATAAATAAGGACCAAAAAGTACTCTTAGCCTATTTTTTAAGGGCTGAGATGGAAGTTACACAAGAAGATACAATGATCCCGCACACAGACAATAACTAACCTTCACTAAATGGAATTAAAAATAAGTCAGCGTCTTCTTCTTTTATATCGCTCAGAAAAGGAAATCTATCATTCATTCATAGTGCTTTTTGAGCTATCTGTTTATCTCACACATCATCATTCATCACCAATCAACAAAGCAAATTCATATTTCTTCTAATTGTTGAGAATATATATTTAATTTTAATAAAAAAAAAAGAAAAAGAAAAGAAGCTTCAATGGAGGATTTGCCACCTGGTTATCGTCCAAATGTTGTGCGTTTGCCTCATCAACTCTGATAATCAGGTATTAGTTACTTATTTTCATAAGTATTATATTTATATCATCAAAATTTCATCCTTTTTTGAATTTTAATTCTCAAAAAAAAAAAAAAAAAAAAAAAACCACCTTTTTCATTTAAATTCATATGTAAGAAGAAAGGAGAAAGTATTTCTAAAAGTTTTCTTACATTTTTTGTTTCTAGTTTATTAGCTTTGAGAATCTGGGAATTTTCCCTGAAAAAATAAATTATCCAGGTTTAGTTGTAGGAAGAATTTAATTAATTAATTAATTTATTTTTCAGGTAAGTTTTTGAACTACTTTTTTTTTTATTGTGTGAAAGGAAAGAGATTTCAATGAAAGTCAAGTGATTTTTCTTTTCTTTTCTTTTAATAAAGTCAAAAAATGACAACTATGTGAAAGGGTTGACTTTTTTCCCTTTCTACAGTACAGTATTATCTGGTGTGCAGAATTTCCAAAAAAGGAAGAAAAAAAAATCACATTTTGGGAAAGATAGTAAGAATTATTTGATAATAATCTGGACTATTCAATTTAATAATTTTCAGATGCTAGTATTATTAAGAATATGCCATGTATATAACTAGATTTCTGGTGTTTTATACTAGTATATATGTGTTTTATGAAAAGATTTTTTGACAATATATATTATTATTATTGATACTAATTAAAGAATGGTATTGATGTATGTATTTATGTACTTATGATCAGGTATTTGTGGCATCCAGATTGAATGTCCCAGGAGCTTGGCAGATGCCTCAGGTTATTCATCTTTGCGCTCTAGCTGAGCTGAAATAGAACTAACTTCACACATATTGTAGACTTGAATAGCTTTCCGAGTTGCCGAGTTGTGAACTTAAACTTTCTGAGTCGTACGCTTGTTGGCACTTTTCCGACTTGTAGGTTTGTTGATAGCTTACTATTCCGAGTTGTGGGCTTGTTGATTCGGATTTCGAGTTATGGGCTTGTTGATAGTTTTCCGTTGCGTGTCAAGAGGCTTGTTGAGTCAGCTACGAGCTGTAGGCTTCTTGATAGATTACATTTCCGTGTTGTAGGCTCGTCGAGTCATTTCCGAGTTGTAGGCTTGTTAACACAGATCCGAGTTGTAGGCTTGTTAAGAGCTTCGTTCTGAGTTGTAGGCTTGTTGATCAGTTCGGATAGGCTTGTTGATAGCTTTCCATTCCGAGTTGTAGGCTCAATGAGTCTGTTACGTGTAGTACTCGTTGGTCTGTTACGAGTTGTAGGCTTGTTGATAGCTTATTGATTTAGTTCCGAGTTGTAGGCTTATTGATTTAGTTCCGAGTTGTAGGCTTGTTAGCACAGATCCAGGCTATAGGCTTGTTAAGAGCTTTTCGTTCCGAGTTGTAGGTTTGTTAGTCCAGTTCCGACTTGTAGGCCTGTTAGAATCATTTCGACCTGTAGGCTTGCTGATATCTTATCGTTCCAAGTTGTGGGCTTGTTGGAACCGTTGAATCACAGCAGATGGATGAGAAATTCCACATTATTTGACAGTCTGATAGTGAACTTTAGGGTTACAACAATTGT
>JANIEQ010000329.1:0-19158 GCA_024708375.1 Oxalis stricta | reverse complement strand
AATTAGCATTATCTTGATCATATGGTTTGCTTGTGCTAAAACTGCCGAGTTACTGATAATTTGTTACACAGTTAGTCACTATAGATGGATTAACATTAATTTGGTATTACCATCCCAGCATGATTACAAATAGAGTTGGTGTTGTCTGACTTTGATCCAGCAGGAAATACCAGGTCTCGACGCTTTTTTCCAATGTTGTCAATTCTTGTGGTTGAAAAAAAATATTGTTTTTTTCAAATATTTATTGGTTTTGGTTTGGATAAGAGGAGTGGACGCTCCTTTGAGTTGGAAAACATGTGGTTGTAATTTATATATTTCGTTGAATTTATGTATGTATGGTCATTTGACTGAACATTTGGTGTTTGTAGTATTAACCTTCATGGCGTGTTTTGTTCAGCCGGTGTTCTTACAGCGTGGTTGAGCATAGAATGTGCCACGTGTCTATCCGACTTGTATGCGAAGCAAAAGCCCAACAGGAGGCAACGAAGATTTGAAAAAATCATACCGAACTTTAATCGATTATCTTTTAAGCAGGTTATATAATGACTATTTATAATATCTTGTCGGAAATCTCGAAAATACTTAAAAATGCTTAGGTTATTCGATTGCAATTCGTTAAGACGGTAACTTGTCTGAGAAATGCATTGCCGTGCATCAAGGAGGTGAATTTAGCTGGTGGGGTCCTTAAAATTGTGGGTATAATTCCGAATCTTTCAAGAGCTTATGCAGCTAGTACTTTTTCAACTGATGTGAATTGATTTTGTAGCTGCTATTACATAATATCCAAAATCAATTATATTTTTGTGGAGAACATTTATACATTTATCGCTTATATGTAAGTAGGAATCTAAAGATTTAGAATCAAGTGTATTTTATTTCTTGTACTGGTACTGTATTTATACAATTGAGTGTGAGCTATTTATACAATTATACACTGGCAAGTGCATATTCTCATGCTATACAAAAGATTGACTTAACGGCTATATGATTGGTATAAGGAATATTGTCAAGAAATATGCTGAGTTGTTGTTGGGACTTGAATGTGGGCTTCATTGTAGGAGCCTCTCCGTTACGGCCCCTCAAGCTGACTATCGTTGACGGAGTCCAAGCTTGACCTCGAGATCGAGAAAGCGAGTTCGTGGCAGAGGCTTGGTGAGGGTGTCGGCCGTTTGGTCGTCGGCGGCAACATGGGCGACCCGGAGAACGCCGGTTTGCACTTGTTCCCTCACAAAATGAAAATCAATTGCAATATGTTTCATTCTTGAATGAAATACGGGATTGGAGCTCAATTGTGTGGGCACCTATGTTATCACAATAAATCATAGGAGTTTGAGAAGGAGATCGATGCAATTCGACAAGTAAATGACACACCTAGCTCAATTCAGCCGGTCGTATTTGCTACGCGACTTATATTCAGCTTCGATAGACGATCCTGGCAACTGATTTTTGCTTCTTTGAGCTCCAAGACACTGGATTTCTGCCTAAGAAGATAATAAAAGCTCACGTAGATTGATAGCGATCTCTCGTCCCACCCCAATCGCATCAGAGTAGGCGTGGAGATTGGGATGCAAACTTTGATTGGCAAAGGCATGAACAATGGAGCTTGATTGACAATAAAGTTGAATTCCATCATTTGCAGTACCTACTAAGTATCGAACAAGGCGTTTAACGGCAGCCGCGTGGTCGGAAGTCGGTCGGTGGTTAAATTACGACAACTTTATTGACTGCGAAGGCCACGTCGAGGTCGTGTCAAAGCAGGTATTGTAAGCTCCCAACTATTTTCCTGTATTTTGATGGGTCGGTAAGTGGTGTTCCCGAATTTAGTGTTAGAGTAGGATGACCGGCCATTGGTGTTGCGACCGATTTTGCATCTTTCATGTTCATATGGTGTAG
The DNA here is from genome assembly GCA_024708375.1 of Oxalis stricta. Taxonomy (NCBI): domain Eukaryota; kingdom Viridiplantae; phylum Streptophyta; class Magnoliopsida; order Oxalidales; family Oxalidaceae; genus Oxalis; species Oxalis stricta. Next base: position 17,265 of record JANIEQ010000329.1, on the reverse strand, counting down.
TAAATCCATAATATATTTCTTTTGAGAAAGAATTAAGCCATCATTGTTGGGAATGACTTCGATCCCCAAAAATAATTTAGAGGTCCAAGGTCCTTAATCGAGAATTTCTTTGCCAAAATTTCCACATAGTCATCTATAAGTCTGGGATTGCTTCCTGTAACAATGATATCATCCACATAGACTATAAGAATTAGAGTACCTTTCGATGTCCGTTGAATGAACAATGATGCATCCGAGTAGGAATTCTGAAATCCGTATACGATAGATATTGTTTTAGCGCTTGGTACCATGCTCGGGGCGCTTGTTTTAAGCCGTAGATGGCCTTTCGCAAATGACAAACATAATTCGGTTGATCAAAATCTTTGAATCCGTGAGGTTGTACCATGTAAACATTCTCCGTTGGGGGTCCTTGCAAAAATACATTGTTGACATCTAGTTGTTTTAATGTCCATCCACTAGTAAGTGCAATACTAAGAATAATTCTGATTGTTGTTGGCTTTACTACAGTGGCTGAACGTCTCTTGAAAGTCAATTCCTGGACGCTGGTGGAACCCTTTCTCAACCAAACGAGCTTTGTAGCGGTGCACCGAACCATCGTTGTTGCGTTTTATACTGAAACACCCATTTACAGCTAACCAAGTTCCGAGATTCATGTGGCGGCACTAACTTCCATGTACCGTTACGTACTAAAGCATCAAATTCTTCCGAGCATGCTTTCCTCCATCGAGGATTTTTCAGGGCTTGAGTAATGGACGTTGGTTCACAATCCTGTATTAGCATGTAGTTCGGTGGAAAGACTGAATTTTTGGAATAGGTTTATAAATATTATTCTTGCCTCTAGTCACCATCCGATGATTGTTCCGTGTAGACTTGTCCGGATTGCTTGCCCTGCCAAGGAATCGAATATTGTTCCTCGCACATAACTCGCCTTGTTGTGAATTATTAATAGAGGAGGAATTACCATTTGCGAGTGCAATGTTCTGGAGAAGAGGATATGAGTGGCAGCCGGAGGATGATTCGTCGAAACCGAAATAATTGGTGGAATCCATAGTGCAGCGGAATAATCAGGTGAGTCACTTCCGGATTTTGGTCTGGGTGCTAAATGGAAATACATTTTCAACAAATTGAACATGTCGAGAAACATAAATTCTAGAGTTTGATTGATCAAAATAATAGTAGGCACTTTGGGTTGGAGAATAACCAAGAAAGACACATGGTTTTGATTTTGGTTCAAGTTTATTGGTAGTATATGGTCGTAACCGGGGATAACACAAACACCCAAAAATCCTAAGTTTGTTGTAATTAGGCTGAGTATTAGAAAGACGAAGCATGGACTAGACATATTTAGCTTTGGGAGTCGACATTCGATTTATAAGATATACAGGTAGTAGCAAATGCATGAGGCCAATATGATATAGGAATAGACGCATGGGACAATAAAGTTAGACCTATCTCAACAACATGCAAGTGTTTTCTCTCCTGAAATGCCATTATGTTCGGGTGTATAGGATGGTGTAGTTATAAAAGAAATGCCATGTTCACCTAGAAAATGAGCTAATGCAATATACTCCCCACCATTGTCAGAATATAAAGTTTTAATAGGCCGACCAAAAAATTTTTCAACAATAGATTGGAATCGGATAAATACATGTTTGACTTCGATTTTTGTTTGAGAGGATAAAGCCAAGTGTATCGTGTAAAATGATCTACAAACACGACATAATATCTGAACCCATCATATGATAGTTCCGAGTGACATCCAAACATCAGAATATATAAGTTCTAGTGGGTGGGTAGAATGGACAGTAGAGGTAGAAAAAGGCAATTTATGGCTTTTATTCATAAGACAAAGCATTATTAATGAGAATTTAAATGACTAGAACTGCTAATGGACTGGAGATTATTGTGAGGACGAATGTGATTTACAACTGGTTTCGCAGGTGGCCTAAGACGAGCATGCCAATTGCTGGAGGATGTAACGGTGGCGGAGAAAGCAAGGATCGGTGAAGATGATGATGACCACTCATAAACTCCATTCCTAGGTATTCCTCGAAGAATGGTATTTCCCTTCAAAAGATCCTTCAGTAAAGAAAAAAAGAAAGGTGAGAACTCAAGCTAAAACATTATTTGACTTACAAAATTGATAAACAGAAACTAAATTCTTTTTCATCTCAGGTACGCAAAGTACATTATCAAGAGTTAGGTTTCTACATTTTGTATTAAGTGAAGTTCTTATTGCTAATGTGGCTAATTAACAGACTGTACCATCACCTATCATAACATCCTCTCGTACTATTATAGGTATTGTGTTGTGCCAAATTATTGATGTCGGATGTGACATGGTGAGAGGCACCCGTATCGAGGAGCCATGGTTGCATAGGTGAAGGATGAGCAGGTGGTGGACGATACTTGTTGTGGTACAACATAAGGTTACGGTGTGGCATAGTGAGCTTGCGGCTCGCCACATAGTAGGAGAAGGCTGAGTAGCTCGATTGCTATGGAGAAACAAGCATAATTTGCATTTGGCGCCATGAAGGATAAGTGGATGGCGCGGTAGCAGGCACAACACGGAAAGTAGGGCAACGTTTCGCAGAATGACCGTGAACGTTGCATATTTGACACTTTCCGAGGTATGGTCGAGGCCCTTGATTATTAGAATTCCAGTTACCTCGATTGTTTTGAGATGACCGAGCCTCGCCGTATTTGATGACTCGGAGGACGTGCATTTTGGGCAGAGCGTGGCCTCCATCGATTTCGAGAAGTTGTATTGCGAGTTGTTCCTCCGAGCCCGAATTTCGATTTGCATAATTGGTCATTGCGAGATAATTTGTTGGAGTGACTCGGTGGTAAATCAGCTTCAATGAATAATAAGCTTCTCATGTAACTCATCAAAAGAAATAGGAGAGTCTCGAGCATTCACACGACGAACAATTTCACCGTAAGTATCATCTAATCCGCCAAGGATCTTATCGATGATATCTTCATCATCCATAGGAATATTTAGAGCAATAAGCTGTATCAACCTTTGTCCCGATAGCCTGCATATACTCGCTAATAGAAGATTGACCTTTTTTAAGATTCTTAAGTTGGGATTTAACACTCGTTTCTGTCTACCGCGAGACGGCTGCTCATAGGTTTTGGCCAGAGAATCCCATGCCGCCTTAGAATTTAACGCAGAGGCAACAAAAGGAACAAGAGTTGGAGAAAGTGCAGCAATGATTGCGTTTAGGATCGGCTTGATCCCGCTGGTACCAAAACAAGTGATCTGGATTTGGGACGAGTGGTGGAACCTGATGCCATGGTGGTCGGTGGATACGGTTTCGTGCCATCGACATATCCCATGAGGTTGTAGCCCCGAAAGACACTTAAAAATTGAGTTTTCCAAGCTAGATAGTTAGAAGGAGTGAGTTTCATTGGAGCTTGAGCTACAACATTAATAGTAATCAGATTGGTGGTAGTAGAGGATGAAACACCTCCAGACATGATGAATCGAAAGAAAAGAGTCTAGAAGAATAGCTAAAGAAAAAAATGTGACGTTTGTCTAAAGCTCCGACACCATGATAAGATTTAGAATCAAGTGTATTTTATTCCTTGTATTGGTATCTATATTTATACAATTGAGTGTGAGCTATTTACGCAATTATACACTAGCAAGTGCATATTCTATATTATACAAAAGATTTGACTTTAACGGCTATATGATTGATATAAGAAATATTGTACAGAATATGCTGAGTTGTTGTTGGGCTTTGAATGTGGGCTTTCATTTGTAGGAGCCTCTCTGTTATAGGAAAGAGAGTAAGGGAATGAAAATAAGCTATATAGTATGTTGCACAATTTTTTGAATCAAAGGTCATTTGGGGGCCAATATGGTTGTTTATAATGATGCATTATTAACTAATCCAGCATTGATTGATTTTGAAAATTCATTTACCTTGATTAATCTGTGGAAAGAGTGATTTACTTGTTAAAGAAGCAAGAAAATTGGGGTTCAATTTCTCTTGGTAGATATTATCTGAGATATATCTCAGTCTCTGTCATTCTCAATGCGAGAATCAAAGTTTCACTTTCTACAGAAGAAGTTAGTATGATTTATTTCTATACGGAAAATTTTGTTTAAGAAGCTATTATATATGGACCAGTTGGAAAAAAAACGACTATTTTCGCTTCTTCTTCTTTTTTTTTATAAAGGGACAAACCGATGATACACGAGTGCCAGAGTCGAAATATTACAGCGAAGAAAATAAACTAAGCGTTTCTTTTCGCTTACTGTATCCACACTAGGAATTTCAACTTGTTAGTTGTCTTGTGCCCCAAGCAAATGGTCCCCTCTCTCTATTGCTTGAGCTTTGTTTTCACTTCTCATTTGCTTGGGAGTAGGCAATTGTTGAAACGTATGCAATTCAAAACCCACATGTGCTCGACCCTGCCTTTCCTTTTCTTGGCCATGACTTTCCTCGCCCGATACGTACACACAATCGTAATACAAATTATATATACCTAATACCATGTTTGTTTATACATATTTAGAATGTGATGCAGAAGCAATAGCTTAATGTACCAAGTGTTGGAAAATATCTTACTTGCAAGATAAGATATATAAATAGATAATTTCAGAAGTCCTGATATTTTAATGATACAGAATCCTCATTCATAGCATCTTCTTCTTCTGTATCTATCCTTTTCATGTCTATTTCGCACTTTCGGTGCGCATATGAATCATCTGACTTGAAATTATTCGATAAAAACGGTATGCTTTCCACTTCAACACAAGTCTCAACTGTAAAGTACTGTATGCAATAATAGGTTTCAGCATGTTTCAAATTCGATAAGCTTATTACAACCATTCAGGTTTCATATTCAATAGTGAAGCTTTCATGTAGATAGCTTCTAAATGTATATCATAGAAACAAAGCATAATAAAGACATGAATTTTCAAGACTCCGCTATTGGGAATGCAGAACCGATTCGGTCTCTCAGACGATAGCACTTGATATTGACGGAATATGGACCGAGCTGAACGTAGTTGTCCTCTCACGCCGGCATAGAAACACAGAGTGTACAAGGCGACTTCAAATTCCGGGCTTACCCCAACAAGTGTGCTTGAGACAGATTTGAGGACCCCATTCCATTCAAATTGAATGGTTAGCACCTGGGTTTCAGAGTCCGGCTACAAGTAGAAAACATTTAACATGCATAAATACTATTACCAATGAACGATTGAACTAGTGAATAGGCATAGAGATACTTGAAGAAATATTTGACTTAAATTTATCCCATAAAAATAGTTCTTGCTTTCTGCAACAATATGGCCTTCATCAGAATCTAAGAACGAGGAGAGTAGATGAAATACTCACAATTTCCCCACGTCGTCTGGGAAATATGTAACCTTGGTAGTCAACATTCCCTTTTGCTTCTTCTAGGTAAAACTGTGTGACAAAGAGATAAACATCAAACAAACTTTGAACTTAGTAACATGTCAAGATGATAATGCTGTTACTAGAAGAAAATAAAAAGGGCAAACAATACCTGAAGCCAATTATGAAATCCAGAAACTTCTTGTTCTCCCTGCTGCTTGATTTCCCCTACAAAGACATGTTCAAAAGCAGAAGACGAACCAGATGTACCACCCCTACTGTATACGATCAAACCAGAAACCTGTCAAAGTTTGTTTGAACTCTTGGTAGCTTTCGGATATGATTCCCTTTTTGCAAAAGATACTTGTACAGATACTTTATAGGTGCAGTTCTACTAATTTCTTCTATGAAAGCAGCTTGCTCTTGTCTCTCTTCATTTGTGACTACTTCTTTGACCCCTTGATTTGGGTTGTAATTGTCAAGAAGAGAAAAGAACCTAGCATAAGTAGGCCTCCGGAAAATATCTTCGTTTACCCAAGAGAAAAGGTTCCCTTCGGCCATATCTCTTTTCTGGTACACTTTCTTCCCTTCGCCACACTCAATTTCATAGTCATTACCAGGCACCAAACGGTTTGAATCTATTTCCCAGAGTTTGTTACAAGCTTCTGAGAGGTCAGAAAGCTCCCCATTTGATGGTTCCAAGTTACGGCCAGTATCGACATCATCAGCATATTCTTGCTCACTAGCCGGCTTCTTGTATCCTTGCCAGTTGTCTTTCTGAATCTGTCAATGCATAATTCAAGGAAGTCTATTTTTTCATAATGTGGGCTTCAAGATATTCTGAATGCCAACAATAATCTATCACAAATTTTAGAAACATAATTTGGTGGAGGAACCAAAAAACAAATATCATGTGAACAGAAATGATGAAGACAGACCTTATGTGATTGCCTTGGAGGTTTTTTACCAACAGTTTCCCATCCATCATTGTTATCCTCACCATCTTCCTGTATCACACGAAACAGAAATGTTCACTGAAAGGATGTTGACACTTTCATTTATGTCAAATTTCATACACTTCACTCCCACATTGTAAGAGATAATTCATAATTGGTACTTAAACCATCACAAGGGGAAAAAACTTTATGAGATGAATTAGATCAAGAAGCCAAAATGCAATTTTGAGCCCATCGAAGAGATGAAATTAGACTATTGTATTAAAAAACAATGTACCTTGTTCTGTGACCTGGATGGTTTCTGGCCAGCAGTCTGTAATTTGTCATTGTATCCAGCTCTGTTGTCCTCCTATATCAGTCGTTAACAGAACTTTAATGGAGTGTATTATAAATACACACACAGAGCCTCACAAAATTCACATTTTTTATGGAAGTAAAAAACAACTACTTCCAAACAAATGATATTGCTAAGCTCCTACTCAATCGCACTAACTCAAAATCGCATTGAGTGCCACTCACAACTAAACTTTTCAACAGTGATCGACAATAATACCGATACAAAATTGAGCATGGCCATCGTAGATTGACAAATTAACAACTACACTACATGAATTTATGGAAAGAAAAAAAAAACAAATCATGATTAGCAGATTGAAAATTCTAAATAGAAAAACCTGAGAACTGCTCCACTGGTTTTGATTAAAAGACGATTGATCTTCATCGTTAGCTTGATTTCCAGAAGCTACCTGCAATTTCGATTAATGATAAGACGGGATCAGATATGTAGTATAAATAAACAACACGAAATTTTGAGTAGTTGGTCGATGATTACCTCAGCCCAGTAGATCTGGACCGCTTCATCTCGTCAGGAGTTTGAGTTTCTATCATTATTATTGTTATCATCGTCATTGCGATCTCCTCCGATCGCCACGTCGATCAAACCCTTGATCAGACCTTCCATTTCCTCTGTTCTGTACTAGAGAGCGAAGAAGAAATGTTTTTGTGTGTGTGTGGATATTGGTTGTGTATGATATAATCCTTTAGCTGCTAAGCTAAAGAAGGTAGTTGAATAAAAGTCAAAAGGAAATAGTGAAGGCGGGTAATGGCAAATGTGTAATTAATACAGTGTCTACTATCTTACCATGACTTTTTAGTGTCAGCAGCTGCTGCTGCATTATCATCTCATGATTAAACTAGGACCTACTTACTTATTGATATTAGCTTAGTTTTCAAATCACGATATGCATGGGATCGTATTGCCGACGCGGCCGATATATCACTTCGTATCGTGATAGGTGTCTGATATTTTTTAAGGCAGACATTTAACTTTATATTTGTCATTTTAATGATACAATTCAATACGGCTATATATTATTTTGTCCGCAATACGTATTTGATATTTTTTAAGATCGATATTTAACCTTTTATTTGTCATTTTCGTATGTTGTATTATCCTAAGTGATATGCATCCGAATGATACGATCCATATCTACTATCAGTTTTCCTTTTATGGGTATCCATATCCCCACAAGACTACAACTTCCACTAATACGTATAATTTTAATTTTATAATAATTGATGTTTTAATTAAAATGACACTTTAATTAATGAGATACGTAAAAAATATTTTTATGAATAAAAATATTTATTGAAATTTCTTAAATTGAACAAGACATCATATTTAATCTAAAAAGTAATTTTTTTAGATAAAATATTTTCATTTATCTCATTAATTATATAATATATATTAAAATTAAAACATCAAGTATTATGAAATGGAGATATGAATATCGGTAATTCTGATTCTGAACCAAATTGTCTTGCATAATCTATTATAGGACTTGAAAACCAATACTAGGCTCTACACAGCCCAATGCCCTTGGACCCGTTGATTTGTCATAGAGCCATTTAAGGAATCCATAAACCCAATCTTATGGTATTCAAAAGAAATCGATCGTGTATTGTATAACTTCGAAAAACAAAACTCTCAACAATTTTTATCAAATCCTATTTTTCGAAAATGATTTTTATCAATTTTAATCATACAACATTCAGTTTCAGTCAGAAAATTTATCAATATTAAATTGTTTCAACTACTGAAAGATCAGATCTAGTCAACTTTCTATGCTCTCGTGTAAATAGCAAGTTGATGAAATGTAGACTAATGTCATCGAAAGGGAGAACATATACTTTTGACTTTTTCAAAGTCGAGAAGCTACATTATGATGGTTCATTATGAATAACCACTATTGACTTTCTATCTGAGAGTGACAGGAATTATGAGTCTTCACGAGTTAGTAGTGATAGTAATTATTTCTTCAAGACCTCAACTTTCTTTGACATTGACGTATAAACATTGTGTTTTCCTTTGAATCCCATGTTTCTTTCTTCAACTTGGCAAGATACCATATTTACAGAAGAGAAAACCCACTTTTGGCCCTTCATATTTAACATAATATTTTTTTAGTTACAGCGTTTTTTAGTTGGTCTCTATGCGCATACGTTTATTATATCCGTTGCGATCGCTTCTCCATGTGATGTCTAGGTGGCCTCATGCTAATCATTACCGTAGTCAGCTAAAAAACAATAGAATTTTGACACGTAGCTTATTGTGCATGAAAAATTTGACTACGTCAACCACACTTAATCTATAGCACAAAATCAATACCGAGTTGAAGCTGATCAGATTTAATTTTTTATTATAATTTCTAAATATTTGTAAAATAATTTAATTTTTAAAAATAATTCATGTTTATTTTAAACATTATTAAATAAAATTAATTTTAAAAAATTAAAATTAATTTTACAGTTTTAATTTAATTAAAATTAATTTTAAATTAATTATTTACGATCTTTAAATTAATAATGTAATTTTAAATGTTAATTAAAAATAAAAAAAAAATGAAGAGAAATGTTATTCCAATCAAGACCGAGTTTTTGTTCGAAAGCGAAATATACAATTATTATTTTACCCTTTAACCTCCATTAGTCTAAGTTTTCAATAAAAACATAGATGGACCAAAGCGCTTTAAATTTTAATGAAAAATATTTTTTAAAGAAGTTAAAATTAAAATAATAAAAATGATTATTTTGAAAATTGTTTTTTTATATTAATAATTTTTAAAAAAATCATTATTTTTAATAGTTTTTAAAATTTTAATTAATTCATAGAAAAATTTATAAATAATTATTTATAAAATATGATTAATCAATTTATAATAATTAAAATTTAATAAATACTACGTATTTACAATTTATAGAAAAAATTAGAAAAAAATTGAACCGGGAGGGATTCTTTGTAATGTATGATTAATTAATATAATAATAAATATTTATAAAAAAAGTTGAAAAAAATTTCAAAATTTTATTTTTTTAAAAAAAATCTGATTAGGCTGAACTCGAACCAGACCGGATTGGCTTGAACCGGTTTTGATTTTGTGTTGTGGATTAAGTGTGGTTGGCGTGTCAAATTTATGTGTCGACGTCACGTGTCGAAATCTATGGAAACGGTTAGTGACTTGGCATGATTTGGCGTCGCGCGGTGCCATATAGGTGCCACATGGGAAAAGTTGACGATAGAGAGATCATTTTGGCGGATATATAAAACGTGAGGGTTTATTAAAATTAACGAAAAAATATAAAGGAATAAAAAAAATTATTATATATGAAACGTGAAGGACTGAGGACAAGATACCATATTCAAGAACGAATCGATTAATAGAAAAAATTTATCAATGGACAACATAAAATGAATCGATTGTCACAAGAAATTAGCGTGTTGATGCTTACGGCGAAGGTAAAACATAAAATAAATTTATTGTAATGTGGACATAAACAATTCCTCTTTTATGGGCAGAAGCAAAAGAAAAAGGAAGCAAAACATATTGTTTAGATTATAAGCATAAAAACACTTTTACTTTTTCTTAAGGTATGATTAATGAACTCGGCATCCCACAAACTCGTCCAATTCGCAAGGTAAAAAATATGACTATATGATAAAATTATCTTCATATTTTATCTAGTAAAGTTCAATAAAGAGCGAATTCGTTTATCATTTCTGTATTGTATTTTCTCGTAGCAACGCCACCTTCCTCGGAAATCCTCCTGCTCTACAATTTCTCTATCTCAAAAGACTCCAACTCCCTGAAGCTACTTTTATCGTGGAAAGTTTAATTAGATTTCTTAATGAGTTTGCTTTGAAAGTAAAAAGTAAAAGAGAATAAAGTTGGGAATTTTAGGTAGAAATAGAATAGAAGCAGCAGGATTCAAACCGGGAAGCCGAGGAATCAAAACACTAGGACATTTTTCCACCCACTGCAGTTCCTAATCGACCTAGAGTTGGACCCATCCGGCAGAAAACTTGATTCTAGCATGTGTTTAACCGTTCCAGTATATGCTTATTGTTTCAATTTCAAAGAGATTTGAACATGCATACATCAAGGATGAGTTTATGTTCAAATCAATGTCAAGCAAGTTGGTCGATTCATTAAACTATCTCTAAACCAAGAGGAATCGCCAATTTGACTTTGAGTTAGCATATCAAACCGTTTTGGTTCAGTTCACCGGCTAAAAACTGAACCGATCAGAATTCACATATGTAATACTAGGATTTTGAATTTAACCAAAGCTCATAAAATAACATCAAGCAATTGGAATTGAATGGCAAATAACATGAAACGAGAACTGAAAATTTTGCTCTTGCTATCATATTATTATTCGTTCATCTCCATTTTTAGGAGTTGGAATTACTTAAAAGACCATACAGAACCAAAAAGATATTGTATTGTTTTAGGTAACTAAGAAATGTAGTTAAGAATTAACAAAGGCAGGCAGATAGATCTCAAACCCATACACACTCTTCTTCACATTTGTCATGAAAACTTTTAACTCAAACTGTGTCTTTTCAAGGAGATCACAATTTTCTTTATCATTTTTTTCTTGATCTTGATTAACTTTCACTAATTATATAGTATTATGATAATACCAATATATAATTAATCATAAGAGTTATTATGCAGCTGCAACTGTGCTTGTACGGTAAGGGTAATCTTGACTTTTAGTAGGACTGGCTGATGATTCCTTCTTTCTTAAAGCCTTCATTGAAGAAGAGATTCCAATTCTTCTCTTTGGCTTCATCGTTATCAATCTGTTCTTGTCTGCACTCTTCACTGCAAAATGGGGTGTCCCCTCTGTAAAGAATTACAAATAAACCAGAATCAAAAACTAAATTCCTTTAAATAATGTAAATAGATAAATCCATCTGGGGTTTTCAGATTTCTATAATTGGGGATCTGAGAAACTAATACACAGATTTAGATTTGTGTAAAAAAAACTAAAAACTTTGTTTTCACAGAGGGTTTCAATAAAGTTTCAAACTTTGAGATCTAAATTAGAAGATGAAAATAAAAGATTGGAATTTTAAATCAAAGAGATATGAACAAACCTGTACATGAAGATGTCTCTGTTACCACCAAGAGGTTTCTTGCAAAGGAAACAAGATTCCAAGAAATGGGGTTGTGATTCTTCAAATCTAGCATCATAAAACCTTCCAGAAGAATTATTTCTTGGAGAAGAAACTGAAGCGAGATTTCTCAAACTGCTTCTTCTCTTCATTGAACAAATAGGAGCCCTTGAATAACACAACCCATTATTATTATTATCATTATCATTATCACAATTATTATTATTATTATTATTCCCTGAAAACCCAGCTTCCATATCTGCTATTGAAGCCAAACCATCGTCTTCTTCCTCCCTAAAACAATGCCTCCTTGTAAACTCCATTAATTAAACAGTGAGAGAGAGAGAGAGAGAGATTTGATTGTGTGAGGTCCAAGTGAAGAGAAAGAGAGAGTGTTGTAAACTTTATAAGGAGTTGGTAAATGCAAATGGGGTAGTTTATTTCTATTTTAAAATTTTTATTTTTATTTTTTCAAAAAAAAGTGAAAGCAAATGGACAAAAAACCACCACTTTACTGAGCGAAGAGAGAAAGACTATAAACAACGGCAGGTTTTAAGAATTCCGTGCAAGTGAATCTATTGGCTTAAAACTGTTTCTCTAAGTTCAGAAACACCCATTTCTCCTTCAACTTTATCATTTTAAGCTAATAGCCCTATATTTTTTATTTGTCTTAATCTACCCTTTCAAATGATGTTATAACCCCAAACTAACTGTCAAAGTAATCTCTACATTATAATCGAGATGAATTATTTGTTCACTCAAATTTTTCTTTCTTTTGAGGATAGTAATTCCATTCAAATTGAAAAGTTGATAACTACTCATAAATCACAACGCCCAAGTTAAACCCAAGTTGATAGGTATATTAAACACTCAAAGCTATGTATAATTTCCGTGTGATTATACATAAATATCAGAAACAGCTAAAGCAAATTAAACGAAAAGAGCGTTGCTCCATGGCATACGTGTGTTGACTTGGTTGCTGATCGAATATACGAATAGATTGTCTTTGTAGTATTTTTGGACTGGCTATAATTATCGAGTCAACATCTGTATAGTTGTCAAAATTAATGGTTTAATTATTAATTAGATACATATATACTCTATTTAGCTGAAAGAATACGAATTGTATAGGTTAAATTGAAAGGTGGGGACTGAATCGACCCAAAATGACAAAGTCATTGTACTGAATGTGAAAGAAAGTGACGGAGGGTGAAATGGGAAAATAAAAATTTTTGGTGGATTTTTTGCAAAGGAGGGCCCCACGTCAACTTGGATGTTTCTTAACAAGTTAACATCAAAATTATGTGTAGTGCAATGTAATGATAGAGTGACGGACGGACCCACGCTCGTGCATTGCGCGTTAACGTAACGACCACAACGCCAAAGTCGCAACTGATTGTCCTCTCTTTCTCCTTTTATTGTGGGGCAATTCAAGGAGCTCCCACTTACGAAGTCACCTTTTATTCTTTTAAAAAGTAAAAAGCAATTTTTGGTCTTGAGAACAAAATTAAAACAAAAAATATAAATCAAAATGAAATAAAGAAATCTATGAACAGTTTTTGCATTATCACAGAATAATACTTCTACTATAATAAATAGTGTCGTTTTATTTTTTAAATAAATTTGAATTATAAAATAGGGTAGATTTTTTTTATTCATGTAATTCTAAGAATTGCGTATACGGAGGATTAATTGATTTCAAAAATAACAAAAAAAAAAAAAAAAAAAAAAAAAAAAAAAAAAAAAAAAAAAAAAAAAAAAAAAAAAAAAAAAAAAAAAAAAAAAAAAAAAAGGATTCCGAATAACCATTTAGATCAATAGTATTTAAATAGATATCATTTTTTAAATATTTTATACATATTAATATTAACAATCAAAAAAAAAAAAAAAAAAAAAAAAAAAAAAAAAAAAAAAAAAAAAAAAAAAAAAAAAAAAAAAAAAAAAAAAAAAAAAAAAAAAAAAAAAAAAAAAAAAAAAAAAAAAAAAAAAAAAAAAAAAAAAAAAAAAATAATATTTTAAATAAAATTACGATAATATTCATATTCTAGTTAATCTAATCAATATCGTGACATTTTCTTCTCATTTATAAAGAATGAATTGAATAATTTATATTAAAAATTTCAATAACATTAAGAAAGATAACTATTATCATAAAAAAAAAGATAATTATTTAAGGACAAAAATATTTCTTCACGACAACTTCTATTCGTATGGAGATTGTAGTTATAATTGATAGTATAGCAGTGGCGGAGCGAGAAAAAATTATTTGTGAGATCAAAATTATATTAATAAGATCGTTAAAAAGGTTGACGAAAATTTTCATGTGTTTATAATTTAATTATCTCATTTTTCATTAAATCGATAAAATATAAGTATATTGGATGAGTTTTAAAATTAGAAAATCAATTGATCTCTTAAGAAAATAGATGCATTGGATATTTTATAAAAAAATGTATTGAATAGTTTTAAATTTATATTCAAAATTAACAATTAATAATTAAAATTATATTTTTTATAAAAATTTATGTCTGAATAATAAATAAATAGAGAACCAAATAATTTTTTTCCAAAACTTTGAGGGATCAATTGACCCTCTAATCATCTTCCTGGCTCCGTCAGTGTAGTATAGTAAAAAAAGAACTTTAATTATAATTAACTCGAATGTTCGATCCGAAATTTAAAGAAAAAAAATTGATCCGAGTCCAATCACCTTGGTAAACTACGCAGTAAATATTGCAAACCACGCGCCAGGAAAGCAAGTAAGGCTTCAGAATTATAGGGACACCCGGCATTATGATATAGTGCACAACACTAACAAGAGTAGTAATTTTTTATTATGGAAAAAAAGAGTATAATTCTAAATTAAATTTATTTGTTTCTCGGGACGGTTCTATTTAAAAAATAAAAAGTTAATCTTTTTTTTATTCGCCGTTAAGAAATTAAAATACAAAATGCGAGGAGCTCTAACTTCGAAAAGGCCGAGGTCATCAATTTTGTCACCTTCGTTTCTCATGTGGGAATCCACATCGCAAAACAAGCAGACGGAGGTGGGTCCCAATCAGCCCATGCCTTTCGATGATGATATAAATAAAAATGGGCAAATTTACAGATCGTGATGTATCTGGTTTTCCTTTTTTTGTTGTGTCAATTTGAGCTTAAACGTATTCATTGAGTTACCGTCAATTACTTTATATTATTTACTTTATTTATATAATTATTTTACTACTAATACGGTACTACTACTAGATATTTATTCAACTTCAAAGAAGAAAAAAAGAGATATTTATTCCTCTGAAAGAAAAAAGATATTTATTTCATTTTTGTCTCTTTTACCATGGTTAGTGGCAGTATGTTGTAATGCATATAATTATTAACCATCCCGATCATTAGTTTCGAGCTTTAATCACCATACATGATTAATAAAGTCTTGCATATAATCATGATATTACTAGTCTTTTATACCCGTATTTCAAAATTATTATCACACACATTCAATGTGTATATTTTGTTTATTCTCGTCATCGAATTTAGCTATTCTGAATAGAGTCTAATTTGTTGTTGTTTTAAGCTAATGGTAAACTACATTGTACCTCTTTTGCTAATTTACTTTATTTTAATTTGTCTGAGATATCGGATCGTGCAATAGAGTTTTTCATTAGACGTTATGATTAAATGAAGTATGATTATGTCAATTATCGAAAAATCAGAAATTGATTTCCTGTAAACAAAATCTGTATATTATGTACGTACTTATTACTATGACCCTCAATATTTACTGATAAATAATAATAATAATGTAATTTTATAGACATCACATATATTAATTTTAGTTTGTTTTGGCTGAACATTTAATTTTATCATTAGTAATATATCTAGACTCTAATAAAAAACATGTAAAAGAATACTTTTTTTTTTGAAGTTGATGTAAAAGAATACTTGAAAATATGGGAAATATTTTCATGACAATCTTGAACAAAGGTACCGAACAGGTGGCGTTGTTTTGGAAGTACAGCAAATTATTGGCTAAGTATAGAAGTACACGTGGCAATAGCAGAGACGGGGAAACAGCTATGGAAATTGAGTACACGTCGTCATAGATCATATAGCACATTCACGTGATTTTGTTCTGAATCTGACTCTAGTTACGAGGTTATTCGAATTGATTCCCCAACCATAAACCTCTGACCGTGAATCGCGGGCAGCCAGCCAATAGCCAAACGCCCTCCTCCACTCCATCTGCCCAATTGCCCGTTCCGCCTCCCTCTCTCCCACTATTGAATTTTTATATATACTTCGGTATACACGTGTATCTTGCTCTAGCCACCACCGAAACCAGTCATCTAGCTGCCACGTGAAGAAAACTGCTGACGGATTTCATGACGTCATCTACTCCGTTTATGTACAACCGGATGTATACAATGAAATGAATGGAAGGATGATTTTTTAACTCGTCTACAATCAACCCATCGAACTCATCACACATAAATACGGTATTAGATGAGTTGTTTTATTAATCATCAAAGATTTGACTATAGTGGAGAGTTGAAATTTTGGAAAAGGTCGTAGTAATCGACATTTAAATAGAGTTAGTCAGACGGATTTTATTTCGAATTGATTAAGAGGAAGCTTCGTATAGGGTATAATAGATAGTAGTATTAAATTAATTATGTCAAGTTGCATATACATAACTACATGTATTAATTGTTCAACTCCGGAATGAGATTTAAATAACGATCATATTAACTGTCCCAATTTAATATTATTATCATTATTATAAATTTCACGTTGTTGTGAATATGTGGTAAATTTTAATGATTGTAGAATTTTATATTGTATGTTTATATATAAAATGTGAATAATGAAAATTTATTTAAAATTAATATAATGCGTCTGAAGTGAAGTGATCCCAATAGTATTTGTTTTTGGAACTAGTCTATTTTAAATTCAAGGTGGATGCATAACAAACAAATTAATTAAAGCTTTACGCTAATTATGACTAACATAAGTATGATTAAGCAAGTGCGAACTCATGAAGGCCATTTGGAGGACAAAAAGAAATCATTTTTAGAAGCTAAAGTGTCGGATATGATTCTCTCTCAATATAATTATATTGTACTAAAATATATATATATATATATTACATGTAGTTACGAATAGAGTATGCTTGGACATCTACGTACATCTTATTTTTAGTCTTAAAATGAAGATAAATTTTTTCAATATAATCGTAGTATTATAATATCAAAATATTTTACAAAGTTCTTCCTTGCATATTGTCTCCATTCACTTGGAGTATTTAGTTGTATTTAACAAAAAAAAAAAAAAATTCAACAAAACATAGAGTGGTTAATTTACTATAGTTTTACGTACATTGAACCTTAATTTCTATATATTGAATATTGGTACAACTTTTTTATGCTTTTTATTGATATGTCTAAACCAATGTTTACTAAAGACTAAATTGCAATTTGTTATACACTTATAGTTGTAT
>JANIEQ010000328.1:0-26203 GCA_024708375.1 Oxalis stricta | reverse complement strand
ACACAAGCATGGAAAAGGGAACAACACAAATTGCATACCGTGTCATTTTGGTTTGGGAATGAATTTCCAGGCCTCCATTGCATGCCAGGGACAATAGGATTAAAAGCTCTGCCAGCGAGCTCTCTGCAGCATCGCCAACAGAGCTAGAATCTACTGATCCAGTTCCATCCCCAGTCTTCGCAGCCTGAGGCAAAATCATTCTAGTACCTAATGGGGAAACCAGAGGCTGCACCAAGCCACTACTTCCAAGCCTCTCATCAGCGGCCAGAATATTTCTCTTCGCTAGGTCAGGTGTTGGGAGAGACAGCCCCAAGACCCCCGATGCTGGGAACCACACTGCCAGAACCAAGAGGAATACTAGATGATGGCTGGATAGAGAGCCACCTCTTCCAATGCCCCTTAGTGCTGAATCAGCAAGAGACGGTGATGGGCTCACTGCCAGGGGAGCTAGCAATATCTTCTTCCTTGACAGAAGTTGGCAGGATTTGCAGTTAATGAAGAATTACCAGTACTTGCATTCTCCAATGCACCACGAACAGCATTTGAAGCTGGAAGAACTGCTGAAGCATTAGTCACACTAAGGAACAAATTATGGGGAGGAACACTAGAGGAAACAGGAGTCGTAAGTCCTCCTCAACTGGTGTTGATGGAGCAGAAGAATTGAGCACACTACTTTGGAGGGGGTGTTCTAGCAACACTCTCAGAATTACTATCCTGAGAAGCTGTATCTTCTGCTTCCTCCCGGACAGAAGTATTTGGTGGATGTGCAGAAGCAACACTCACCTGCCAAAAGAGAGACAAGTATCCACTTGAGAAAATCAAGCCTTATGTATGCTTTTGGTTGATATGAATCCCTGACCTAAAGCTTTTAACCCTAGTTGCCAATAACGTGTGTTATATGTTATGTAACGTACATTACGTTACGAGGTCCCAACGATAAGTAACGTTATTAATAATGCACTTGAGTCTGTAATGTATGCTATACATTATATAACATGCGTTACGTTTTGTACGTTATATGCTATTTGTTTTTCTAATTTCGGTACAAAACTGATTTAAAATAAAACTGGAATATTTTATTCAATTGAACTGAATTTTCTGGGCCCAAAACTGAATTAAAATACCTAATTTTCTTTTAATATCAAGTCGTTCATAATGTTCTTCCAGCAACATGTTCTTCCACTTCTCAAGTTTCAACTTTCAAAGCTTTCTTCTTTATTCTTTCACAAACCCTAAACTCAAACTCTAGACTAGGGTATCTCTATTCCTCTTCGTTTCATCTCAATTTGGATTAAGACTATAATCTAACACTTGTTTGGTATAGTTAACTGTTACTAGATATTACACACTTTATACTTCTTTTAAATTACAGTAGTTATGTTAATAGACAATGCATATTTATAACCTACATTATGTTATGATAGTTATGCGTCATGAAAATTTGAAAAGCGATATACGTTAACGTTATGACAACTATGCTTTTAACAGAATCTAGTAAACAGTCACATCCGCAGTTTTAAGTGTATATCAAGATTATTTTTAGTTATTTTTAATCATCAGACTGTTAACAAAAAATTCATCACATAAGTTGGTGGAGAATAAACAAACACTTACAGATGTTGGAGGAACTGTTGTTACTATTGAAGTCTTCGTGCTAAGTGCAGGTGTGTCCTGCAAAAAGTTATATGTTCCACACACTAATATTTCAGATAAGTTTACAAAATGGTCGTTATGGCCCACTGATGCAACAAGAAAATAGACTGAAGAAACCACTAGTTCTCAAAACACTTCATTAGAATGATGGAGGTGGTAACCACCAAAAGAAAACAATAGAGCCAAGTCACAACAATCTACTTCAATCGATGAGTACTGTCCTGACACTTCACACAAGAAGACTTTTCTTCTCTTGCTTTGACATGCACAACTCAAGGGGAAAGAAACCAAATTACATAAGGTGAGAACCCTATATCGATAGCAGCTCAACTATGAAAGAGTAAGATTACACACAAAAGAATTAAGGGGTAAAAAGTACCTTGACAAGAGAAGGTGGACCAATGACAACCAGCTCTTCAAGAGACTCCACTTTGTCGAGTGGTAGCGTATTATAAAGATCATCAACATCACTAAACTCATCGGAAATCGTCCTACGGGGGAAAAAAATAAGTTACAAAAGCGATCAAGAAGCCAGCATATGAATAATGAATTTGTTCCAATAAATACCTGATTACGTTCTAAATAGTCTTCCAAGAACTCTCTAACATCGTTGACCTGCTCTGGGCTCAATTCATCATTGTCCAGCAACCTCAAGATCAATTCTAACTTCATTATATGAGCTTTGTGCCGCACAATTGACGTTTCCAAATGTGTCTGAGAATAGGAAGCAAATTATCACCGACCACAGAGAAACAAAGAACCATTAACGTGAGAGTTTTGCAGATTTCCTACCAGCCTAGGTGGTCTAGTCTTCCCTTTCTTTACAGTCAACCCCTCGAGTTCCGCTTCATAGCTATCAATCTGAGATTCCAGCTCTCCAACCTACTCCACAGTTTTGAAGAGGAGCAATAAAATTAAAATTTTTACTAACAAGTCACACCGGGGAAGAGCCAAATTTAAGGGGAAAAAAAAGTATGGGAAATTCTAGTCCGTACCACATTGTTCAACCAATCCCTGGTCTCTGCCTTAGCCTTCTCTTTGGGATCCTGTTACAAAAAGGATTACCAAATTGTTAGCACTTACCATGGTTATCTTAAAAAGTAAAAAAGAAATGAAGGATTATTAATGCTTACGGTTTTCGGTTGTTGTCCCAGCCCTTCTTTAGAGAATGCCTTGGTCTTAGTCTCTTTTCGCAGATCTTGAATCTTTCCATTTCCCGCTCAATAAGCTTCCGAGCGTCGACTAAAGCCTGCTCGTAGGAAACGCTCACCTACACCGACATAGAGCAGAAAAATAAGATTAACCATTTCAGTAGAAACTACAAGCCACCATACATATCCATCATTTAAAGTAGGAAATAACAATTCACAAGCATACAAATAATCTTGACGAAAAGGAAACGGGGAAGATATACACTTGTAACGGTATTAACGATACATCGTAACAGTAAATAGACATATGAAGCGAAATTAGGAAAAGAGACTTACCTTCTTATCCTTTATTTCGCTGGATTGAATCCATGTCTTAATTTGGTCTCTGTACCTTTGTAACTTCTTGATCTCCTTCTTTAAATCAGCCTCAAACTTTTCCTTCTGATTTGCATTGTCCGTATCATAAACCTGTATCACGACCAATAAATAGCAAGAAAAATTTAAATAACTAAGCATAACTTGCGTCAAACAATTCATTCAACAATTCAAGCAGGTCAACAGCGATCACAGCTCAACACACGAGGTCAAAACTAATCACAGCTCAACAAACTGAGGTTAATCACGATCGCAAAATCAATATAGTCAAATGCTGAAGCACAATGCAAAACTTGTTTTTTGTTCTGCAGCAGCCAAAAGGACAATAAAAAAGAGGAGTTGCATAAAATGTACGTGTTCGTGACCTTGTTCCAGATGCTATCGAAGACATCAACTCCTTCTTGAACCTTCTTGAGGACGCGATCGATTTCGCCCTGTAACTTGCGGCTAGCTCCCCATTTTCAGGCGAAAATGAAGTTGAAGAAACTGTTTAACGGAATTCAGGTCGTCGTTGTGAATATCATAAAAGTGTTTTGCATAAGAGAGAACAAATTGGATATGATGAATACAGTGGATTTCGGGTTCGACTGTTCTAGGGTTATCGGAGTGACAGTATATTATAGTGCGATTATAGCGAATGTGAGAGACAGCGATAGAGGAGAGACGAAGAGCAAGCGAGATAAATAATTTAATGTTTTTTGGTTCTCTCTTCCAGGATTGATCGAATTGGTTTGCTGAGTCATTATGGGCTCAAAAGCCCATTTCATACTCTCTCTTTTCTTTATATATATGAAAAGCCCATTTTATACATGATCTGTTTTTTTTTTTTTATAATAATTAAACCTTTCTTTCGATCATAATTGTTTCTCACTCTTTTGATTTTTGAATTTTTTAAAATTAACTGTTAAATTCCATTTTTCTTACCGCTCAACTCATTCCCTTTAAATATATCACACACATTTTTTATTATTCAAATTCTCTTTTTTTAATTTCCACCAAAATTTTTCCCCCCCACAAATTTTTTCCCCTAAACAAACATAGTATCCACTAGACGTTCGGTGCAGGTCAATCAATCATGAATGTTTGAGATGTTGAAATACATGACATTCGACAAAGTAATTTCACTTTGCTCGTTCTTTTTATGCCTTTGCATCGATGTACTCTACATATCTTAGCTGATAAGTTTTTTTTATATGTTGAATCGGGAGTTTTATTGTCAAATCGATCGAAGACTACAAAATCTAAAGATGTCTATAATCCTCTCCTGGTCCATTCGTTAACGTTAAGTTGAGGATCGAATGTGTAAATCGATTAGCTCATAAGTTCTACTACTTCAAGATTTTTTATTTTATTTACACACTGAGCTTGGCATTAGCGTGGCCGATAATAAGGCTGAAACGCAGAGATCGTGAGTTCGGCTGGGAAAGCGGACTTTGAGTTATGAATTATTATATTTAGAATTAGTAAAACAAGATAAAAATGAATTGTAGAATAAAAAAGTATCCTAAAGAGAAGGTTTCAACTTTCATATTGAAGTCAAGTATATAGTCATCGAATCATTCATACTTGTTGACGATATACACCACCAAAAATGAGCCATGCTTGAGTTTCAATACCACTGACATCTGCCCAACTCATAGCTTTTCCAATTAATTTTAAGTTACAGGATGGATAGTGTGAGAGCAGCCATGATTAGATTTTAAAAAAGAAAATGTATATGAATAAAATATACATAATTTTAGATAGAAAAATACTATATTTCAATACATATTTAAAATATATATTCATGGATTATGTAAAAAGGTAGGAATAGCAAATAGATTATTATTTTTATGTATATATATAATAGAATAATAGTATAGAAATAATATATATTTTTATATTAAAAGAATGGACTAGTAATGTTAAAAAATTTATAAATAATAATAATATAATATAAAATTCATATATATTTATGTTAAAATTAAAAATATAATATACATCAGAATATAAAAAAATTTATTACAATTAAATAAAAAATATAATTAATATTGTGAATATGTATATATAAAGTATTGAAAATTTATCTTATTTAAACTTGTTTGAAATATGAAGGCCTTTATATTCAATAAATAAATTTATTTAACTAAAATTTCATAATAAAATGATTTTTTTCAAATTTTCTAATTTTTCACATAGACTAGTTGAAACATTCACGTTAAATTCTTTAATTGTAGATTTTATGGATTTAAGGAAATGAAAGAAAACAAATTAGCAATTCATATATATATATATATTCTTATTATTTATATGTAAATTATACACTTAAATGTAATTAGGTTATTAAAATAAAGTTTTAGGACTCCATAACATTTATTATCAACAGAATTAATTTGTTAAAACGTTAAATATAGGTAAATTTTTTAAATTAAAAAATATTTTGTATATAAAAGTTTCGAAATGCTATAAATTTTGAATATAAAATATATAATTTTATTTATCAAAGAAAAAAAATACTATAATTAAACTCATACATATTTAATTATTTAATTAGTCTATTTATATATTATAATTTTGATGTATAAATTCCAGCCATCCTCTATTTTAATCCTATAATAGTGAATATGTTATGTAACACCGGGCTAGTTTTCCCAGCTTGATCCTTTCCTGATTTTTAATCCAACTAAGAAGCGTTGTATCTATTTGCCGTCAGTTAAGTTGGTTGATTTGTAGACACGACATGATCCATATATAATCCTGCTCATGTACTTAATCATGAATTACTGATCATATAACAAAATAGGCAAACGAGCGTTTTGCTGGAAAATATTTATAACTACTAACTAAGTACATATATATAGTTCTAAGAAGTGATTAAAATAAACTTATTTCGATCAGTCATGAAAGTACTAATTAATGAAATATCCTCCCTTCAACTCCAATTGAAACCATTTAGGTCGAACTGCTTGCAGTCATTTTCGTCACGCCTGTTAAGATCTAGCTTTGTCGCGAAATAAGGCAGTCCGGCGTGATCTCCCTTCTCTAATTTCAATGAATCTGTCTTGTTCTTGTCGTCTTCCTCGTTTCTTCCTTGGAGTCCTATACTCATAGATAAAATCGGACTACTTCCCTGAAACGTTCTCAATCCGATCCTATTCTTATTATTATTACTATTATTGATACATTGGTCCTTTTGAGATACTTCGCAGGAAGTCAGGCAACTACTATCCACTGAACAATCAGTAGGTTGCAATTCTTTTAGCTCGGAAAGTGCTGAATTCAAGCATTGAGTGGAAACTTTCGATACTAATTCTGAGATTTGAACTTTGGCAGCTTCTAATCCTATCGTTCCCAAATTCTGTCTTCCTAGAGTTTCCTGAGCTTTCTCTAGAACTGATTGTAGGTATTTTCCTTGAGCTTCAATACGTAACTGTAAATGTCTTTGTACTTCAAGCTGCTCATGTAGCCTTCTCTGCACTTCGATTTGCATTTGTAGTGCTTCGTTTATCGGTAAGCTTCCACCTCTGAAATTAGGATTTTGTTATAGTTAGGTCGAAATTCGAACTTGATTTTACATAACGAAATAGAGCATAATCGATCGACTTACTTGTTTGGCTGAGGTGCAATGCTTAAGTTGTTCATATGGGTTACACTTGGTTCAGGTGTTCTCTCTCTGGATATTGTGACTGCAACCTACTATAAATAAATCGAAATTTCTTCTTTTGTTAGTTTAAAAAAATAAAATTTGTACATCAATAGAATATTTAACTAAAATGGCATTTTCAGTCTTACCATTTCTATTTGCTGAGCAATTAGTACTGGCTTGTCCATGAAGATTCTTGCTCAGCCTGTACTTCTGTTACCGTAAGCGTTACGTTAGTTTAATGTTAATCAATCAATTAACCCCTCAATGTTTAAAAAATATTATATTGATCCTTTTATTTTAAAACATTCAAAACGTTTCCTCATCATGAATTTTTTTCTTCTACAATAAGGTTCAATTTCAAACGTTTCAGAAGATATGGACCAATTTTTAAGTTTTTCTAAAGTAAAGCGACTAATAAGTGTATTATCCCATATATCTAGTATCTCAGAAAATGTTCTTATATGAGAAACTGCTATCATAATTCATACTATAACAGAGATTAGTTTCTGGATAAGGTTGATAAATTACCTGAAGATGACTCTTTAGGTGGGTACAAGGTAAGTCCAGGAATTCCCATAAGCTTCATGACCGTCTTCGGTGTTGCTTCTGCAACATTAAAATCAACAATTATCACTTCCATTAGATATAGAGAAACTCTTATCTGTTTGTAAGATTTGAAAGTTATTCATTAGTATTATATACTTACTGTCTGCTCCGCCAAGCTGGTTGACAGCTTCAATGAAGCGTTCATGAAGATCTGGCGTCCATTTCAATCTAGGCTTAGCATCAGTTGAAAGGACAAGGCCTGAATCTTCAAGGCCATTATTCCCTTCTTGCACAAACAAATGCCTTTCAGAAGGGATAGACATATTTCTTGAAGATGAGTTATGGATGCTCTTTCCTAGATGGTTATGATACATCTTCTTTCTTCAAAAGAAATAAAAAAAATGTCGCAGTTGCTTATTTTGTGCCTTGGTCCAATAATCAGCTACTTTTTCAGATAATTGAAACTTGGTTAGGCTACACACAACTTTTTTTATTTGACTCTTTAAGATTTGACAGGATTTGGGAAAAAGGAAGAAACTTCTCCTAGCCTATCTTTAGTATTCGAAATTGGGTTATTCTTACTGACAAAAATGTGTGCGCCCGAGTAGGTGCTTATATAGAAGCACCCAAAAGGAAGGAACTTAGTGAAGCATAGAATCTTGAACAGAGAGGGCTAGCTACGGAAAAGAGGAATCGTCCTCAACTTTGCTAGAATTGCTGAGGGGCCCTTGTACTCTTTCCAACTCCAATTCCTACCCAGACACAGTGCTTCTTCCATTAGAATTCCCTTGCATTAGGTACCCTGGAATCGATCCCATCAATACTTTTTTTTTTTTTTTGTTGTTGTGTAAATCCGTATTCGGCTGTCTGGAAAGGAAGAATCTCATTCCAGGATATTTAGCTGAGGGAATTTTTCTTGACTTGGATTACGGGAATCCATTATATGTGCTGTTCCTAAGAACTTTCGCCTTCACGGAAGATTCCAAGTGCTCTCTTATATCTCTGTCCTTCACCTTTAACTGACAGGGAACTTATGTTTTCTCATTAGTTTAGGAATTAGGATATCATTAATGGGTTAGGATTTCATTTACTCGAATATGATGAGACGATGAATGCTTTTAATTGGTGAGTTTCTCAGAAGTGAAAAAATTCTCTTGACTGGATCACCTATAAACAAATTTATCATGTATTGTTGTGTTGGACATAATTATAAAACAAGAAAAAGGTGAAAAAAAATCCAAGTAAAATAAAAATCTTGTGAGGAAGATAGATGCCTTTATTTATTTATTTATTTCTAGGGGGATTGTTTTGGAGGCAAAGAATGGAATATAGAATTCATTCTCTTTTGTCTCCTTCAGTAAGTTTGGTACTTATTCATGCAAAGTATTTAAATTTATAGAAGGAGAGAGGGGTCCAAATCCTTTTCCATTAATTCTTATATTCAATTGGCATAAGATAAGACATCCGGTCCCTCTTGGAGAATCCTAAGCAACGCTCACTGGACCCTCAAAGAAAAAGAAATAATCGAATATAATTAAACATAAAATAAGAAAGAAATAGGACTGTACTTGCTTAAATACTTGCAAATTTTCTTTTCATTTCTTTCTTAATTGACTTGTTCTTGATTCTCTTTGTTTGAATCTATACACAGTACTCTTTTCTTGATTTTGATTTTCTAAAAGGAAAATAAATGTCTGTCTAAATCATGCTAAGAGGAAAGAATAAATATTAGTTGGTAAAATAAAAAAATCTCTCACATCTGCTTCTGTTTTTTCATGTCTCAGCTTATAAATGGAGTGGACGAAATTGCGTATTCTTTGCGCGTTGATCTCCTCGTTGTCGATTATTTTTTCTTTTCATTATTAGCCTCTAGAAGCTGAAAACTAATGTTGTCCGGTTTTATATATGCCACATGCCATTGTCAACTTCTGTCAGGACTTCATATAGGAAAAGTTGTTAATTCTGATATGTAGAATCTCAGATTTGAAACCTGCAAACCATATTTTTACAAGTGTTCACCTTCAACTTCATTATGCTTATGCTTTCTTTGAATTAAATCAAATGAACAATGGTGTGTAATTAAGCATTATACCTGTTTTAAAATACAAAGGGAATATATATATAGTTCCTAGCTATATATTGTGTGATCAACAGCTAATGCAGAATAAATTCTTATGTGCGAGATCAAATCTGAAATATATTTCTAGTCTATCTAGCTATCGGAAACCAATTATTTTATTAAGAAATGTGTACGTATCTGATACGTATGTAGAAACGCATTATGTATAAGAGTATGAGGATTTTTTATTTTTCTTTTGTAAATTATAAAGAACGATTTTCTGGAACTTGTGATTAATTAGAATTCCCTTTTGCCAATATGTCCCAGTTTCTCTTTTGGAAGATCATTTGATTAGTCCGGACATTTTATGAAGTTAATTTGTGGGAATATATATATCAAAGGACTTTAACTAAAAAAGTATAGAAGCTGAAATTCCTAAATACTAGTTTGCTGCCATGTGGATAGGAATAAATTGCAGGAGTGAATAAAATATGATGGTTTTCAGCTAGAATAAAATTAACTAGTCGGACAACTGTGAGGGTTAACAAGTACTACTACTACTATATACTCTGCTGAGATTTATGATCTGGTTTTGCCTTTTTGCAGACTATATATATAACTAACTGTCATTAGACAAACCTTTTTGCTGCTGAAAAAAGTAACATCACAAAATGATTGTATATTATATTTGTAATAAGAGGGGCTGCTTCATCAAAAGAAGAAAAATTAAGTTTGGGAATTCCTGCTTTTTTATATGTCATAATAATAATGCAATTATTATTATCGACAGTTTTAACTTTTAAGCAAGTTTATTTTGGATGTTTTAAAGTGCTTTTGTTCAGCCAAAAATGGAATAATATAACATGGAGAGGATACAAAGTTCCATTCCTGTTTTCTCAGGCATCACACTATTACTTAACGACCTTTCACATATCCTAGTATGAGCAGAAAGTTCTTGCTAGTTTCTTCCAATAATGTTAGATGTTTAACTACTCTTAGAGTATATTCGTTGCGTGTATGAGCATGCTTCCGTCTTCTTCCGAGACACCTCATAAGGTGTGTGTGTGTGTTTTTAATCTATTTTTACACCCCGAATAGCAATCAATAATTCTCATTATACATGCAAAAACCAAACAACCTTGTGCCTTCTTCGTCAAAACTTATAAAACAAACTTACCAGTTACCACGATCATATCTACTGTAGTATATAACAATCATCATAATCCACATACTATTGATAAAATCTCCATCTTATAAGAGGACTTGCCAATTGCAAGCCAGAACATGTGTCAAGTAAGGATTGGTAGCGATTTTGTTCACAGTACATGTGATTGGCACGTGCAAAGGATGGAAAAGTGAGAGAAATGCCCACAGAATGTTATTCCTTATTTTGTGGGGGTAAATTTAAAAACAAAAGTGAAAAAAAAAGGTGGTATTTTTTTTTTTGAACACTGAGGTGAGTACCTCTTAGCCTTTTGAGAATCTTAACTCAAGAAATAAAGGCTATGGAACTTAGTTATATTCTCAAGTCAAGAATTTATATTTTTTGGGCTATTCCTCTCAACTCTAGCCAAAACCACAAAAAATGGGTTCTCCAACGCCCACTTTCTTATACTTTTTTTTTTTTAGTAAAATTTTTGAAAATCTAGATTATATGCCTTTCAAACATTCACATATGATTAGTTTTCTCGTGTTGTCCTCTTCATAATTTTATGAGATTATTTCCTTGTTTGGTATAACTTGTTAAAACTCCTTATTCCATTCAATTACCACTTATTGGAGGATATATAGTAGTACATCTTTGATCTTACTGCAATACTCCGAATCTGATGATATTCTCAGTGTCACTGATATATAAGGAAATACTTGCAGGGCGCTTCGCCGGAAACTATCATATTATAATATATGAGAGAACAAAACACATATTAGATGATCATATATATATATATATATATATTTGTCCAGTTCAGTTTCATAAATTTTGTAGTATTTCTTAGGAATATGTACAATAAAAGCATGTATACATATATGTATGGTGTTTATTAGCTTAATTGTCGATCATTTTTTGTTTGGCGTGATGACTATCTAAGATGAACATAAAAAAGCGAAGATCGATAATAAGCTAAGAAACACAATACCATATATGATCGATAATTAGCTAAACTCAAAACAATTAAACGGTCATGATTTATTAGTTGGAAAAAATTGTGGACAATTAATGATTTTTTTCCTTGGTCTTGGTGGTTCACTTAGCTATCTTAATGGAGGTATTCCTCAAAAGAAGGTCTCCATCCAATTCCTTGTTGATCATTTTCCAAAATATTGTTCCTTGACGAGTACAAACACCTAAAATCTTATGGTACCTAACCTTTTAGTCTTTCAAATTTATTCCACTACTACTTTCCAACATTCTCTTGCATGCATTCTTAAACCTTTAGCTCCTCATAAGAGTCTATACCTGTCTATTTACTGCATATATTCTCAACAAACTCGGCTTGTACATGCTACACGATATCTAGAAGTTAAATATTAGGACTTTCCCTATCAAGTGTGTTACACAATTTAACCCGACTTTTAGTTCTTAGAGTGGAATCCCAATCGAATGCCTTTTCATTTTTTATAAAAGAATAATATAGCTGACTTCACTCGGTGGAATTGAAGATGCTTGTTGTTGTAATATTGGACCATTAAATATGGCCGATACATGAATTAGTTTTTCCTTATATTTGTTTTTGGTCTAAGCATCGGTTCTGAAAGAGATATGCGTATAGCGCGATTTCCGTCGGCCTGTAACGAAGAGATTAAACTTTTCCGACGATAAGTCATCTCCTTTCCTAAACTCGACCTCTAAATTAGGAGAGATGAGTTAAATTCTACTTTTGAATAATTAATTACCGTTGACTAGCTCCAGGTAATGTGATCATTGTTACCCATGAACACTCTAATTAATCAACAAGTATTTGATTTTTCTATTAAGTTGAGAGAATATTATAGAAAACGAACTTATCCACGGGCACAAGTTGTGAAAGATTCACAATTGCATGGAATACTTTTGTTCTTTTGGAATCGAAAAGAAAATGAAAGGGCTTAGTGAGCGGGGGAGGCAATGATATGATACAAAAATATATATAATCCGAGACGCCACATACATATATGCTAAATTTAATGCAAACAAAATTTCAAAAAAAAATTGATGCAAACAAGTTGTATATATTGACCACTTTTGATCATAGATTATAAGTTAATGATGGAGCTTAATTTGGTTTTGAATTTATACTTTGCTTGCTCTGTTGAGAGGGAATTTTGAACAAAGGAACATTATATTTGTTTTTCTTTCTTTCTTTCTCTATAGATTCTTAAAGTATTTAAGGTATTGATGCCAATGCCAATCAAACTCCATATATGAAATGAAAAGAGATATTGAAATTGAAAATTGAAATCTTTATCGAGAAACACGTGCACATGTTCAGTTATTCACTGTGTTCATGCCTGATTTGTTTCAAAACCCTAATATGGAGATATATTTTCCTGCTCAACATGAGAAAATAATGATCAAAATCGATCAGTACTCGTTGATTGTGGATAGAGTGTTAATAATCTTTAGTTAACAATTTAAAATTCGAACCAAAAATCTTCAAATGGAGTTTTTAATTAAGGTTAACATGTTCTCAATTGACCAATGACTCTTCTACAAGAGGTACCCCTCTATAATTAGTCTAAACAAATTAAGTGTGTTATATTGATCACATTCAGTAATCTATCTATCTACATCTACACACTATACGAAGGAAATTAATATTCGGAGGAAATTAACTTTGCCTCTTGTCTTGTCGTAAGTTAGTTAAATAGCTTGATTAATAAGTTTTGTTTTTATTTTAGGAAATTTACTACAATTAAAATTTAGCATATTTTTGTGCTAATAATCAAAATGAGAAAAGAAAATGACTATATATTCTATAAAATCAAAAGGGAAACTGTATACTTTACAAATCATAAGAGAGAAAAGGAAAAAAAAAAAAATTAAGTGATTCTTATTTTTTAATTATTTTTTGTTTTAATTTTCTATTCATTAGTTCTCCGTAATTTTTAATTTGATCGATACCTTCAATATTGTAATACACCCGATTATAATCTCGATTTCTAGTACATATTTTTGAAATAAATGGGTATCCGACGCTTTATCTCCACTTATAATTCTTAATTAGGTTTCGGAATACTACAATTATTTTCCCATTCTCATGAAACTTTATAATAATAATAATAATTATTATAAATTATATTATGATCATTTTTGAAATATATATCACTCTAATTTAATCGATACTGATACAATACACTTGATGTCCATACTAGTATTAATTCAAATTCGATCGAAAAACGACTGGGACTTCTTCGTTACGGTCGTATCAAATTGATGGGTTGATTCGGTCGAGTGGACGGATGTAGAACAAAATTTCAGGTGGGATCTTTTTAAAAATTTAATTTAAGTTTAAAGACTTAAATTCAAAATCAAAAAAAAAATATAACCATTCTTAAAAAATAAAAAATAAATATAACCTTATGAATAAAAAAATACAACAACAATTGAGGGATTGAAACCACAACCTCATGTTCTACACACCATATAAATAACCACTATGCCACACCCATTCGATAGACTAATATAAATATTTATTTAGTGGGGACATATCTCTTAGGTAGATCCGTCTCCGGATTCGGGCCACCCCATGATATGAACAATCAGTCATAAAATTTATCCAGACAGGATCGAACCGTCTAACCCAGTATCGAACCGGCTTGTTCAATTAGCATTTAGAATTGAAACAACTAATTTTCGTGTAGGCTCCCAGCCCATTCATTAAACTGATGGGCTGGCCACGCCAAATGTTGAAACCTCTGTCAAAGACAAAACCACAGTCGTTAATGGCGGAGGGTCGTGAAGAGAAGAGAGAACAGAATCAAAATCAATGGAAATTCCTTCCGATGTTCACAATCAAGATATGCGATGTCATCACTGTGCTGGCCCGCTCTCAAAGGATATGGTAAGTAATCACACTAACTCATGTATTATTATCTACAAGTTTGGAATTTGTGTAAGTATTTGAATAGCTCGTTTTTTGATTGCAGGAAAATAGCAAGTGGAATTTGGCACCTTTAATCAGGGACAGTTTCTCTATGGTTAAGTAATTATGTTCATTTATTCTATTATAAGTATGACTGAGTTTTTTTTTTTTGGGTTGTTCTGCTTTGCTTCAATTCATGAGTATATACTTGCTTTCGTTGAAATTATTGTAACTCATTGCTTTTTTGAGTCTGACATTCCATTTCAGCTGTTTACATTTTGAGACTGCAAGTGTTTGAGTGAATTGGAATAGCATCATGAAATTTCTTTGGCACTTCTTTCATTTCAATTTCATATCCTTGTTTCAATAGTTCTTTCCTTGTGTGCCGTGCTGCTTCAGATTGGTTCTGCTGTTGGTGGAATGTCGAGTGCATTTTATGGATTCAGCCATGGTAATATTATATATTATGTTGCCTTTGCTAGTACTTACTGGTTCAGCTCGACGTATTTGCTCTCCTCTATTCCTTTCTTCTTACTACTATTATTTTCTATAATTTCAATAGATGATGTCTCAAATTTATCTTACTTCCACATTCTTTCTACCAATATGTTTTCTCTCTCTAATATTTGTATTGCTTGATGCAGCGATGCCAGTCGTCCAGCGATGGGTAAAAGGACCCATGTGGTTGCAATTCCTTGTTGGTGTAAGTTCTTTGGTTGCCTCTCTGATCTGAGAACACCTGTATTGCCTTAATGGTCTCCTTTTAGTCATTTTAAACTCTATGGGCTTGTGTTTATATACTGATGAAACTTGTTTAACTTTACTTATGCATGCTTTCGATGATATAGTCTTACTGGGAAATTTGCTCTACAACCTTACTATGCTCTTGCCAATAATTTTTCTCCTTTGTTTATTGTTACACACTGTATCCATGTCATTCTTTTATCTATAGATAACCGACTTTGGCCTATTCTTTGCATCCATGCAGGCTCCACCAATTATAGTGTTCTCTTCAGCTTGTGCTGGTTTGGCTGGTAAGACATATTTTACATAATCCCTTTCTGTACATTAATTACTGTGTGCTTGGTAGTTGACTGTTTTCTTTTGATTTATGGAATATGACTATGTGAAAACTGAAATTAATAGGTGCCTGCTTTATAGAAACAACTTTTCTGCTATGTGATAGTATCACTTGTATACACAGATAAAAAATTCTTGTCACTTCTCAAGTTATAACTTACGCTAAAGTTTGTAGTACTTGCTATGCAATACAAAGTCCATGCCAAAACCTTTATTCCAATTTAGATGAATCAGGCTTAGTATTTTATTGTTTTAAGTTGTTTCTATGCCACTAGTTAGACTGCTATTCGAGTCTTTCAAAGTATCAGTTCGGAGCTCATGCTAGCTCATAAATATTGAGAATTCTAACTGTTATAATCATGACCTCGAAATATGTGTAGGTGGCGCTGTACCAGCAGTAGCCCAACTCGGTTCTTCTTCTTACCATGCAGCAACATGGACTCCACCTTCTCAGAATGATAAGTGGCATGAGTCCACAACTTCTTCCACATTGTAAATTCTCTGTACATTTCAAAGTTTTCAAGTTACTCTGAGCTGTACCATCCATTGTGAAGTGATGATCTGATTATTATTTTTACTTTTTTAATATAGATGATATTGATTACATAAATTGTTTTTGTTTCTTCTTCTTTTCTTTGTAGACGTTTCAGATTACCTTAACCTAATTTAAGATTTGATTTTTCTTCAACTTAGTAATGCCAATTCCCCTGGATTGGTTTAGTAGTTGACGATTAGTGATGCAAATGTGATTTCGCCAAGTCGAAAACTGTCCTACGAGCTTTACTTGCAAGCTAATTTTCAGTGGAATGCATGAAAAGGGGAAACTTTACTCTATTCAAGAAAGTTGATTGAATTTCGCTTTACACTAATTGCAACTAAGTATGATCGTTTCCTAAATGCTTGTTTCCAGAAGCATATACTGTGCATATGTTGTTTAATTTGAAAAATACTTAAGTCCTTTGCTTATAAAGTTGCGATGCTTTGTTTCCACGCATTAAATCAGCACCAACTCTTTTAATTGTCCTTTTTTTTTTTTTTTTTTTTCTCTTCTCAGGGAACAGAACAATTAGTTTATTTGGCTCCAAACAGGTAGCTAATTCCTATTTTTTGAGGTTTGCTCAATAAGTTAGGTGGAATAGAACCATAGATAAGTGAGTTCCCAAAAAAAAGTAGTTTCGATTAGTATTGAAAAAGGAAAACCAAAAACTCAGAACCATCGATCTTTTGCTAAAATGGATGATTCCTCCTTTTCTGTCAACAATTAATTAATTCTTTTTAAACAATCCAATCTTTTCTAATTAAGAACCAAGCTCTACAATCAGATTTGAGTAGAGTAACACCAAACACGATACTTAAGAGGGTTATGGTGAATGCAATGTATGAAAAAAATGGCAATTTGCAATTCGTTTTCCTATAAAAGGTAAAATTAGAATACTCTTTTATCAAAAATTCGTTTTTCAATCAGTATTAGTAGCATTCAAATATACAACTCCTTGTTATGAAAGTTGAACAAGACAATATGGAAATTTGACGAACAAGAAAGACAGCGAAAACTAATGTTAGGAAGGCTTGCTCTTGTGCTCCACCATCCAGTCGAGAAATTCACCGTACCTATACGTTTTTTTTATTTTTTTATTGTACTTGGAATATACCTTTTAATTATACTAAGAATAATGCTTGTTTGAAAATATTCTCTATTTTTACTATCACCATAATTTCCACTCTTCCTTCCTTGTTTGACACGTCCTATATATATAGCATATACATATTTGCAAATAAATTGGCAATTGCCCTCAAAAATAGTTTTTTATTTTTTTAAAATACCGCCTAAAAGAATTATTGGGAATTTCCACGTGTGTAATTTAAGCGCACGTTACAGAATTGCAATAAAAGTCTTAAGGAGAGTAGACTTTCTTTTTCCTATTCAGTCATTTATTCTTTCTAGTTTCCTAATTAACCTTTTTTTTTTTTTTTTTGAGGATCAGTTTCCTAATTAACCTTATGAATGCAAAAAAGGAAAAGGAAAAGAAAATCTCTCAAATATTGCGACCGTGCACCTCACTCACTTCCTCGGAATAGGAAAATAAACCTGCCCGTCCTCTCTCTAGCCTGCATATAAATACACACATCGCTCCTCATAAAACCCTACAGTATACACAAACCCTCAATACTTCTCTGTTATTTGCTCTCTAGCTGTGCTGTTTCTACTTGTATTCTAAGTTACGATGGACGTGGATTTTGAATGGAGAGTTCAAGTTGCTGGCTGGAGAACAGGCCGAAGACGAAGATTGTTTGTACAGTTAGGACCAGCTTCCGAGATCTGTGGAGATCTTAGAGAGGCTATTGAAAGCGGGAATGAGCGTCGCTCGGTTCAATTTCTCGCACGGATCACATGCTTACCATCAGGAAACTCTCGACAATCTCAGGACTGCGCATGTATAACACTGGAATTCTCTGTGCAGTCATGTTGGATTCATAAGGTATAATTTCACCTCTTTATAATAATTTATTTATTCGTTGCCCTTTAACTTGAAACTTGTAGATGCTTCAAATTCATGAATGTTTTTTTCGATTAGGCTTTAAATTAGATGTTATTAAGTGAAAACAATGCTGCAATTTCTGTTTTCTTTTTCCATGCCTGACCAATGAAGTTACTGTGAACCAATCTTTTTAATATTTTTGCTTTGTGTGTTGTTTAGGAATCTTATTCCGAAGCATGATTTTTGGTTTAGTCCTTTTTATGTTCTGCTTTTAAATTTATTCAAACTAAAAATTCCATTCAAACCGCAGGTTCTGCTTATTTGTTTATGTCCTGCTCTCCTCAACTTTGATGCTTTGTGAACAATTAAATATACTTCCAGGTGGAAATACCTTTTATCGTGATTCTTATAATGTTTTGGTGATTTCTTTGGGGATCAGAGATTCGAACCTGGGTTTTTGAAAGATGGAAAGCCTGTTCAACTCCAACAAGGACAAGAGATTACAATCTCAACTGACTATTCTCTTAAGGGTGATGAAAACATGATATGCATGAGCTACAAGAAATTGGCTGAGGATTTGGTGCCAGGAAGTGTTATCCTTTGTGCCGATGGAACAATCTCATTCACTGTAGTGGCTTGTGACAAGGATTCAGGTTTAGTCCGTTGCCGTTGCAAGAACTCTGCGGTTCTCGGTGAGAGGAAGAACGTCAATCTTCCCGGAGTAGTCGTTGATCTCCCAACACTGACTGAGAAAGATATAGAAGATATCTTGCAATGGGGAATCCCAAATAAGATTGACATTATTGCATTGTCTTTTGTTCGCAAAGGTTCTGATCTTGTAGAAGTTAGAAAACTACTAGGAGAGCACACAAAGACAATTCTCCTCATGTCTAAGGTTTGTTTTCTTTCCTGAGATTTCTTTTGCATAGTTATCTTATGAAGGCTTTTTACTAAGTTTCAGGAAATTTTTTTACAGGTAGAGAACCAGGAAGGTGACAAACTTTGACGAAATACTAGCAAACTCAGATGCATTTATGGTGGCTAGGGGTGATTTAGGTATGGAAATTCCAATTGAAAAGATATTTCTTGCTCAGAAGTTGATGATACATAAGGCCAACATTCAAGGAAAGCCTGTAGTGACTGCAACTCAGATGTTAGAGTCTATGATCAAGTCTCCGAGACCTACACGAGGCAGAAGCCACCGACGTGGCCAATGCAGTACTGGACGGCACAGATTGTGTGATGCTCAGTGGGGAAACAGCTGCCGGCGCCTATCCTGTAATCGCTGTTGAAACAATGGCTAGGATTTGCTTGGAAGCGGAGAACTTCATTGATTACGGAGCGCTCTTCAAGAAAATAATGGAGAATGCTCCCTTTACCGATGAATCCTTTAGAGAGTTTGGCTTCATCGGCCGTGAAGATGGCGAATAGCGTCAGAGCAGCCCTGATTTTGGTCCTGACAAAAGGTGGAAGCACGGCAAAGCTAGTGGCAAAGTATAGGCCTAGTGTGCCGATTCTGTCTGTCGTTGTTCCAGAGATAACGGCGACCGACTCGCTTGAATGGTCATGTAGTGATGAAGCTCCGGCAAGGCATAGTCTTGTTTATCGAGGATTAGTGCCTGTTTTGAGTTCCGGGACAGGAAGAGCTTCTCACTCTGAGTCAACCTTGAAAACAATTGAGGCTGCTATTGAACATGCTAAGGCTAAGGGACTTTGCAAGGTTGGAGACGCTATTGTCGCTCTTCACAGGATGGATACATCTACTGTGATCAAGATCTTTAGTGCCGTTTAGG
The DNA here is from genome assembly GCA_024708375.1 of Oxalis stricta. Taxonomy (NCBI): domain Eukaryota; kingdom Viridiplantae; phylum Streptophyta; class Magnoliopsida; order Oxalidales; family Oxalidaceae; genus Oxalis; species Oxalis stricta. The sequence continues at coordinate 6,378 of JANIEQ010000328.1, read as the reverse complement.
CTTTGTTTTTAACAGTTTTTTTGGGAGAGTTATTCTTTTATGACATTTTATAATCATCGATACAATTTTGTGTTTTGTGTTTTCTATTATATACTTTTATTCAAGTTTGTTTGGGAACTTTGATGATGCTATGAAAGTTTATTAGCTCTGAGAAAATCCGAAAACATGGCTCACAAAATTAAACATAATCTTCTTAACTCTACGATCAACAATTGAATATATTGAATTTCATTAAAAATCAGAATTCTTCAGGAGAACCCTCCTCGCAATTAATTCTCATGTGTCTGGTAGAACGTCTTCATCAATCCTCTTGGTGACTTCCATATGACTCGTCAGCATCTTCATCGCCCTTGAATCTGATACGGCAAAGCACCCACTCCTGTAAAGAATCTTTAGTAGGATTTGCAACCTCATACTCGTCTATAAGCCAGTCAGTCTTGAGAGCTTCTTTTCTATCTCTTTTCTCATCCTTGATACATATAGAAGCAAAGGATTGTTCAAATAACCGACAACACGACCAGTATTTGAATCAAAAACCGGTTTCTTAACAGACGATGATCTCCAATAGCCACCGTTTCCATTGGTCAATATTCTTAGTTATACTTCTCCGTTTACTATTCTCAATATTCTTCTTTGATATTTTGGTGAACAAGTATCTCTCTTGCTTATTCGGCAAACGGATCGATCCATCGTTCAACGGAAGCTTCCTAGGGTTAGGTGGCGTAGACTTCACGGCAGACTGTGAATAATGGCCCGAATCGGACATCTGAACCAGCAAGAAATCCTCTCAAGTAATGGGAAACAAGGATTTCATTGGACGGGATTGAATTTATAACCAACTTTGCTCATGATCGATTGATTGTTAAATGCTCGATCTCAATCTAAAGTAATAGTAGCGAGAGAGGTTTCTTGAGAGTTGCTACTAACCATTTATATAACTATCCTCTACTTTTTTCCGTATCTATAGCGTGTGAACTTACTATATGTTTCTTAGGCAGCAAGTCAAGACCCCTTACCTGTAGTTTCACAGATTATATATATCAATGACATCTTCACAGTGAGACAACTAAGCACATCGCCTGACTAATCCACCACCCGGCCGGCTCAATCACGACGTTGAACTTTGTTTTCATGATACCTATTGAGTTTATGAATCAGAAAAGAAAGGAAACTATTGAGAGTGAATCTCAATTTTTCTATTAATTCAATTAAGAGAAAATACAACTTGTGTTGTTTTGTTCTTATTATAAAGGAAAACAAATCTAATCTAGAGATATTAAAGAAGACAAGTAAATACAAAAGAAATTTAATCTATTATATCTTCTAATTATAATCTAAGATAGTTTTTGGAAGTAGTTTAGAGTGGCTGAAATATTTGAGTGATGTCATGATTATTCTTGTACAATGTTTGCTTGTGGAAGAAGAAGAATGACTTGTTACAGCAAGTAATTGAAGGAAGAAGAAGAAGCGAATGGGCTTCAGAGGAGACGAGGCCCACATGGGCCGAGATGCGTCAAAGGCCCAATAGCGAGCAACGGAAGCTAGCGATTGTAGTAAAACGCAAGGAAAGCTGTCGTTTCGTCTAAGCGAGAGAGATCAAAACGCAGAAAGGGCTGTCGTTTTGATTCTAACGGTAACTCCTCGAATTCGAATTGAAATCCCTAATTCGAGTTGTTCATCTTCTTCTTCATCACCACACACAATTTCAACACCCCCCACAAGCTGGGCTTGTCGAAAATCGAGAAGACCGAAGCTTGGAAAGGAAAATTACGAAATGTGGGTGATCTTTGAGCTTTGGTGAACAAGTCCGCCAATTGAAGTGAAGAAGGAATCGAAGCAATTGAATTTGGCCAGCTTTCACCTGGTTTCTTATAACGTGACAATCAATCTCGATGTGCTTCGTCCGTTCATGGAAGACGGAGTTGTGAGCAATATGAATGGCGGATTGATTGTCACAATATAAGAGAGCAGCTTGAGAATGAGGCATCTCGAAGATCTTGTAGAAGATAGCCAATCCACATCAATTCACAAGTTACCATGGCAAGAGCTCTATATTCGGCTTGCGAGAAGAACGAGAAACTGTGGATTGCTTTTTCGATTTCCAGGAAACAAGGGCATCTCCAAGAAAAACACAAAATCCAGTCACCGATTTTCGTGTAATGGAGCATTTGGCCCAATCAACATCAGAATAAGCTTTGAGTTGCAGAGTATTGTTCGAAGGAAAGAAGAGACCTTGTCCCGGAGCAGATTTCAGGTATCTCAAAATTCTATGTGCTGCCTTTAGATGATCTTTCGTAGGATTACATAGAAATTGAGATAAATGTTGTGTGCTTTGTGAAATGTCGGGTCTGGTGTGATTGAGATAGAGCAACTTCCCAATGAGTGTTCTGTAGATGGATGGATCGACCAATTATGGAGAATCTTCAGAGAAATCCATAGAATAAAGCATGGGAGTAGATGAAGGTTTGCAACCAAGAAATCCAGAATCAGTGAGCATTTCCAAGGTATATTTCCTCTGACACATATGAATACCTTGTTTTGATCTAGCAATTTCAAAACCTAAGAAATATTTGAGATTTCCTAGGTCTTTAATACTGAACTTGTCATGTAAGAAGGATTTTGTTGCTCGTATTTGTTCATAGTCATTTCCTGCAATGATTAAATCATCAACATAGACTAGAATGGCTGTGAAAGACTTTTCATCATGCTTGATGAATAATGAATGATCTGATTGTGCTTGTGAGTATCCAAACAATGTCAAAGCTTCAGTGAGTTTGAAATTCCATTGTCTGCTTGCTTGTTTTAGACCATAAAGTGACTTTATCAATCTGCAAACCTTGTTAGAAGGAATGTTAGAACCTGGAGGAGGTTTCATATAAACCTCTTCATCTAGATCACCATGTAGGAAAGCATTGTTGATGTCTAGTTGAGCAATGTGCCAATTTTGAGAGGCTGCCATAGTGAGCAAAACTCTTATGGTAGTGAATTTTGCAACTGGAGAGAATGTCTCAGAATAGTCTATCCCTTCTTGTTGTGTGTAGCCTTTTGCAACCAACCTTGCTTTGTATCTTTCTATAGAACCATCTGCTTTGTGTTTGAGTTTGAAAACCCATTTGCATCCAATAGCCTTCTTTCCTTTTGGTAGTTCAGAAATTTCCCATGTTTGATTGTCTGTGAGAGCATTCAATTCTGTCTCTATTGCTTTCTGCCAATTCTCATCTTCCATAGCTTGCTTAAAAGTGTTTGGCTCTTTTTGACAACAAATTTTTAAACTAAAAGCAAGATGTTTATGAGATAACTTTGAAAATGCAAAATGATTTTGAATTGAATGTGGACTACCTGGAATTGGAATGATTGGAATGCTGCTTGAGTCTTTGAGGAATGAATCATGGTCTAGCTGAGAAAAGACTTGGACTAGATTACAATGAAAATCTGCTAGATGTTTAGGTGTAAATCTAGTCCTAATAGACTTTCTAATTTCTGGTCTTATGATTTGTTCAGGTTCTAGAGAAGCTTCCTGTGTCTCAACAATTGTTTCATCATAGAGAAGTTGGTCAACATCTAAGTGTTCAAAATCATTTTCATGTGGCAATTGATTAACAACAAGTTCTTCATCAAATTCAGGTAAATTCTTTCTTTTAATTGGAAACAGTTTGCATAGATCATCTAAGTCTATCTGTGGTCCATTATAAGGAAAAATATGCTCATGAAAAACTACATGAAATCCTACTTGAATGTTGTGATTCTTTAAATCTAGGACTTTGTAGCCTTTAGTTCCATGTTGATATCCTAGCATGACACATTTAGATGATCTAGGTGTAAACTTAGTCTTATTTCTATCTAATGTAGAAATGAAACATAGTGAACCAAAAACTCTTAGATGTGTAAGGTCAGGCAATTTATTATGCAATAGTTCATATGGAGTTTTATCTTTCAGAATAGGAGTTGGTGTCCTGTTTATTAAATGAATGGCATGACAGAGAGCAAAGCTCCAGAATTTTAAAGGAAGCTTACTTTGAAATAGTAAGGCTCTTCCAACATTTAAAATGTGTTGGTGCTTTCTCTCTACTCTGCCATTCTGTTCAGGACATTCAACACATGAGGTTTGATGCAAAATACCATGTGAAGCATAAAATGCAGCATAATTAAACTCTTGACCATTATCACTTCTAATAGTTTTAATTCTTTTATCAAATTGTGTTTCTGCCATCTTGTAAAACCTTTCAATTAGACTTCTAGTTTCAGACTTGTGTTTCATTAAGAAAATCCATGTATGTCTAGTGTAATCATCAACAATGGTTAGGAAAAATCTGTGACCTTGCATAGTTGGAGGACCTGGTCCCCAAATATCCATGTGAATTAAATCAAAGCTTTCATTTGCTAATGGAATTACTAACTGGAAAAGTAAGCTTTTTCTGTTTTGCAAAATGACAAACATCACATATATGATCTTTTCTGAAATTGATGCTTTGATTAATATTCTTGAAAGAGTTAAGTTCGGCACTAGACGGATGACCAAGTCTAAAATGCCGAACATCAAAAGTTTCCTTAACACTATCATGAATTACATTGACAGAAGATTGTTTTTGAACACAAAAATTCCTAGGTTGCACAAAATTATCTGTCAGATTCATGTAGTAGAGTCCATGTCTTTGTTCAGCTGTACCAATCATCCTCATTGAGGTCAAGTCCTGCATTAGACACTTTGAAGAGTAGACCATTAGAACACAATTAGAATTTACTTGTCAGCTTGTTTGCAGAAACAAGATTGAAAGCAAATTCTGGAGTATATAGTACATTTAGAAGTGTGATTGTGTCTGATAATTCTATTGTCCCTATATGTGTCACAGGAATGAAATGTTTGTTTGGCAGTTGAATATGATGATTTCTAGTTGGCTCTATGGTTTTAAAAAGACTCTTTGAACAACAGATATGGTCCGATGCACTCGTGTCCAATAACCAAAAACTGTTTTGATGTTTTGATGATTTATCAGAAAGCTTACCATTGAAAGCATGAGATGTGTTGGCCATGTTGCTAATAGAGACTTGAGATTGAGCATTTGCTTGAGCTTGTCTTTTCAAAGCTTCATATTCATCCTGAGAGATTGTCATTGTTGTTGTCTTTTGTGTTGCTACGAGTTCAAGTTCAGCTTCAGTGACCATGTTTGCAGAAGCGGTCTTTGTGAACTTGAAATGAGGAGGGAATCCTACAATTCTGTAACACTCACTTGCAAGATGTCCAATCTTTTTGCAATGAGTGCAGACAAGATTCTGCTTGTCTTTAGTGATTCTTCTTTTGTTGGTTCTGCTTTGGCCCTTTTCTTGAGGAGAAAGCAGCCAAGGTTGGCTCATCTGCATCAGGAGGTAACACATTCTGCCTTTCATATTGTGCCACTGTTGCATATACCTTTTCAAGAGGTGGAATTGGATCTAACATCATGATTGTAGACCTAGTTTGTGCATAGACAACATTCAAACCTTTCAAGAATCTGATTATTTTGTCATTCTCATAATAATCAGCTATGATTTTCAAGTGCCTTGCACTCACACTTAATTGCACATTCACATTCAGGAATGGGCCTGAGATCATCAAACTCATCCCACAAGATTCTCATCTTTGTGTAATAGTCAGAGATATTGAGATCACCTTGCTTAAGGGTGAAGATCTCTTCCTGGACATCGAGAGATTCTTGAGAAGTCGGTTTTGGAAAACCTGCCTTGCAAGTCTTTCCACATGGCATGAGCAGTTTTGAACCTGGAAATGGAAGGCTGGATTGATGCTGAGACCGAGTTCATAATCCAACAAGATACTGTAATGTTGCATCTATCCCAGTTAGGAAAGTTTGCATCATCTTCATTTGGTTGTTGAATTTTGCCATTAACAAAATTATATTTTACTTTAGATCTTAGAGCCATAATCATAGATCTAGACCATGAGTGATAATTGTTGTTGTTTAGCAGGGGAGAAACAAGAGATTGAGTTGGACTTTCACTTGAATGCAAGTAAAAATCGATGTTGGTGAAAGGGCTGAATCGACGGTGATTGAAGACATTTTCGAGAGATTTTCTCAAAAGAAAATGCAAAGAGGTAAGTGTTTTGGTGATTTTGAAGTGATTTTGAGTTGAATTAAACTTGAAACTGAGATCTCTCACTGGCTCTTAGATACCATATTGAGTTTATGAATCGGAGAGGAAGCTATTGAGAGTGAACTCAATTTTTCTATTAATTCAATTGAGAAATTACAAGTTGTGTTGTCTTTACTTTATAATGGAAAGCTAATCTAAGCTAGAGATATTAAAATACATCAAGTACAAAAGAAATCTAATCTATTATATCTTCTAATTATAATCTAGATTGTCTTTGGAGTAGTTTAGAGT
>JANIEQ010000327.1:0-21700 GCA_024708375.1 Oxalis stricta | reverse complement strand
GTCATGTCCATATGATCCTTGGACCAAGTTTAATAACACTTTACATGTTATTTAACTTCCTATTGAAGGTATAACTTTCAATTCATGAAGCTAATGCTTTCTCTTATTTGAAAAGAAGAATAAATCAAGTGTCCTTTCAAAGAGAACTATCAAATTGAAAGCTCTTCAATTTTTATGGTTTAAGAGCTTCATTCTTATAACCATATTCATAAGAAGAAGTTGTCTTACTCCAATCTTTTTTCATGTATTAGAATTCCTTCTTGCATTACGTGTTTTCATACCACATGATGTTTCGACGGAGGTTCGAAACTAGTCGAAGATGGAGAGTACCAGCTCTTTTCAGATGAGTCTTGGAGTTAGGTTTCGGATATAGGACAAAATGGGATTGAGAAGTATTTGAGCTTCTATGGCCTATCCGGGCCCACCGAGGCTCACCACGAAACCAAGCGACTACGTGGTAGATCTCAAGTCTAGAGAGAGAAGTGTCCGACTTCTAGAGAGAGTGTAAGTGCCCTTAATCTCTTATGTGTCTTTGAGCATAAGTCTTAGCTTACTTTGGACATCCGAGAGGGGTCTTTATATAGGGAAGACCTTTAGGTTTGACTTAGATTGTCGATGCTCGAAAGCGACCCGTACAGTCGTGAGGCCGTAGATTTCCTTGGCCTTGGGCTCATTTGGCTTCTTCGGGAGGGCGAGGTCGGCGGTGTCCGTTCCCCGAGTGCGTAGGTCTCAAAGTGCCGATAAGGCGTGCGGTGGTCGCTCGAAACTTGGGGTTCCCAGTAAAAATTGAGTTGTGAATCACGCGGGGCTCGCTCGAGGGACCTGTGTGGTCGGGCTTGTTTTTTACTGGGAATTTCCATGCTTCGGCCGATTGTTATCTTCAAATGGTGCCGGAGCCAAGGATGAAAACTATGCTTTGCCATCGAGGGGGTGGGTTAGACTCCTATTCGAGTTTCGGCCTCGAGGCTCGGACAGGGTCTAACTCCGTCGGATGGCAAACTCAGGGTGGCCTCGGCTTCGGCACGAATCCAAGGAGTCTATTATTAACGCGAATGTTCGGGCTGCGTCTATGGGTTTGATCACTATCCTGGGCCGCGTGATTGGAGTCTGGCAAGTAATCAAATTCAGTTGGATGGCAAATCCCAACATTTTTAATCGCGAAGCCAAGATTCGTGGGGAATCGTTTCCGACCCTTATCGGCGTTGTGGCATTAGCCTTTCCTGTGCATTTAATTCGTATTTCATCCGCTATTGCCTCGTGGATCTCGACCCTTTTCTTTATCATGCAGTTGGCGAAGCGATGGGACTATCTGGTCCTGAGGAAGCCGAGGAAGCTCTCGATGTCGTATCCCGTCATCCCAAGCGAGGAGAGAGAAGGGGATCGCACCGGGCCATACAAGCGGCAGCATCTGTCGAGGCGACCCAGGCCACAACTCCTCCAACGGGGGATGGGGCACGTTCGGTGATGGTCGGGACGAGCTGCAAATGGCAAGCGGCCATGGATGTGTCGGGCTCGATTCCCCTTGAAGATGACTTGCTTTCAGCCGTGCCGCGGATGGCCGAGGCTGTGATTGATGGCGGTCGGCGGGCTTTGGAAGCCATGGAGTGGCAAGAAGTGGTAGATGGAGCTTCCAGCCACAACAAACTGGTAAGCATTCTTCCTATCTGCTCTCTGACTATTTTCTTCTCTAAATGGTCGGCCGTTTAGGCATTGGCCTTATTTGGCTCTCTCTTTCTCTTACAGGTGTCGATTTTACCCAAGAAATCTCGAGGAGGTATGAGGAGCAACGACGAGTCCTTCAAGCCGTGAGGGAAGATCTGGATGCGGCTCGGAAGGAGAATGTCCAGCTTCGGACGCGGATCCGGATCGGCGGTGTGGAAGAAAGGGTGGTTATCCGAGACTATCAACAATCAAGCGAATTCTTGGGGGACGCCCGGCATGCTATGGAAGGGAACTTAGACTCGGTAAAGGTCGATGCCTTCAGTGAGGCCGTATCGGCTGTTGGAGTGGCCTTTCCTAAATTGGCACTTGCAGGGAAGATCTGGAATCCGTATGCGGGTAAGCTAGAAGGAGGCTTGGGTAGCGGTGGAACTATATTCGATTCAGATTGACTCGTCTTCGGCTCCGCTTTTCCCTTATTTTTCCCGCTTGGCCGTGGTGTCATATTGGCTCCACCCAATTTCGAGCGAGGCTTGCTACTCTTTCCTTAGGAACATCAGGATTAATCCAATCTGTTCGGCCTTGCATGGTTTTTCGGACACTCAGCATGTCGTCATTTTGTCTAGCTTTCTCGGCCTCGTGCGCCATAGATATCGGCTTGTCGGCCTTGTAGATATCAAATTTTGTACATTTGCCTCGGCGGGGCTTTTGACTTTATGAATGCAGTAGCTTGATCTTCATGCATCTTTGCATCTTTTCGAGTTTTGCTTCTTCAAGCTTTCCTTTTTGCATACTCGCTTTCATTTTGCTTGACTTTTGGAGCTATCTGTCCGAGGCCGGCTCATAGCTTTCGGCTTCTAGTGACTCTGTGTCATGCCTGTCCCAACAAAAACGAGCCTTCGGCGCCAGGCGATGGCTTAGCTTCGCGTATTCGTAGCTTCACTCTGTTGGCTTAGGACTTAGACTTTGATTTCTTCCCATATGTAGGGGTGGCGGCGGTGTGGTCGTAGCTCTTAACCGGCGTCTTAGTTACGGATTGCTCTTATATGAGTCTTTGTTTCGATCAGCTGAGGGCGTCGGCTTCATCTTGGTGAGGCGACGACTTAACTCTTGTTGTTGTTTCTAGGCTTCAATATTGCCTTATCAAAATGAGCGTCGAGGTGGCCGTAGCTCTTAGTCGACGTTGTTGCTCTTTTATTTCCGTAGGTCTTAGTTTCTCTTTTTATCGTCCGAACAAAATGATCGTCGGTGTGGGCGTACCTCTTTGCCGACGTTTGATGCTGGGTTGGGCGTACCTCTTAACCAGCTTTGCTTTCTGGACTTTGGGAAACTTTTGCCTGTTTGGAATGTATTGTATCATCGGTTTGGCTCTTGGGCTCTTAGCCGTGATTTTATCTTTTTGAAGATTTGGAATCTTGGCCTATTTATGAGGAAGCATTGGCGTGGCCGTAGCTCTTAACCTTCGGCTTGACCTTCGATTTTAGGACTTATCAGATTTTTCCATGTATGAGGAAGTACTCGGGTTGGGCGTACCTCTTAACCGACATCTTGACCTCTTGATTTTGCAGTCTCGTGTGGGGCGTCGGTGTGGGCGTACCTCTTAACCGACGGCTTATCCGTTTCTGCTGCTTATTTGTTAGTGAAGATCCTTGCCTAAGTATAAGGAAGCTTTGGTGTGGCCGTAGCTCTTAACCTTCGGCTTGACCTTTTCGTTTTAGGACTTACTGGATTTGTCCCGTCTTAAAGGAAGTGTTCGGCGTGGCTTAAGCTCTTAACCAACATCTTGACCTTTTGGGACTCCGAATTCTTACCTCGCCCGAACAAAGAGAGGCGCCGGGGTGGGCGTACCTCTTAACCGGCGGCTTAGTCTGCAGTTGTTCGTTGGTGGGTGTTGGTAAGAATTTTATCAATCGAAAGGATTGTCGGGGTGGGCTTGCCTCTTAACCGACGCCTAGCACTCGGGTTGGGCGTACCTCTTAACCAGTTGACTAGATCCTTTATGGACTGATCCTCTCGGACCCGAGGTGACGCCGGGGTGGTCGTGACTCTTAACCGGCGCTAACGCTGGGGTGGGTTTCCCTCTTAACCAATCGCTATATTCCTGGGGCCAAAAAGTTACTTTTTGCTTTGCCTTCGACAATGGGAGCCACCGGGGTACCTTAAAGCCGGCGCTCTGCACCTCTTATGTCGCGGCGCCGCAACCGCTCTTCTGCTTGTAACCGAGGTCGGCTAAGTGAAAAAGGTCGAAACAGTGAGTGATCAATTCACAAATTCGGTCCGTTTCACTCGGCCTCTCGGTTAAGCATAGCGTTTGTGCCAGGCCGAGGGCTAAGATGGTCACGGGCCCATGCCCATCAAAGCGCTCATTTGGCCTGGTCTATATGCTTTATAGGCCAGTAGGATAACCAATCGGGTGGTCGTGGCCTCGCTCCATGGCGGATGTCGGCTAAGACTGGCCTAGTCTATTTTCGCCGAAGATCCTTCCAGTCATGCCTTAAACATATTTGTCCGTCGGGACTAGTGCGGGGTGAAGGCCGAGCGGACTAAGACTCGAGGGTCTATGTTCATCCTTTGCTCGAGGCCTCACCGCGTCTTTATGAATTTTTACATGTGTCGAATGATGCCGCTCATGGGACTTACACATAGTTCTATATGCTTTCAGGGTTTCTTCGAAAGATCTTCCGAGAGCATCGAAGAACTGAATGTTTTTACCTCTTCGTACAGCTGGTGTACTCTTGCACCGTTCCCACGCTTTTCGGCTTCGGCGTTCGGCAATAACCTTGGGTTTGTTACAAGTGGCACTTGTTCCCATCCGGGAAACCATGAGGCCGAGGGATTGTCGACCCTGCATCTAAGGTCCATTTTGCCGGGTTCAATTCTACCTGGCATACACTAAGTGCAGGAGCTAACGGTTCAAACGGTACCTACGACTACTCGTTCTAGCGAGTCTTAAACGATGTGCTATGCGGATATCCTAAGATAGTAACTAGCCTGAGATTTAGAGGTCGTATTCACTAACCTCGAGATGTGATGCTCGTATGCCCGGTGCCGTATGGCAAGACCTTGGAGCAGGGTGGACCTTGGCGCGTTGGCTAGGGAGGACTCGGTGTCTCGCGATGCTTAAGGCGATGGTTGGTCTCCTTGAATGCATTCCGGTCTGGATATCGCAGCTCGATGAGCTTCTCGGCACGTGGCTGACATGTCGGGTCGATGCCGCAAGCTTTCGAGGGTCGGCTAATCCGTCGTGCACTTTTGACTTCGGCCGTCAGGATACTCGACGGTACGAGTACCAATACCACCGAAAGTGGGAAACTTAAAAGCTTGGTAGAGAAAAGATGCCACGCCGGAGAAAGCCGATATACCTCTTCACGTCGAAAATTGCATCATACTCTATGGGGCCTTCTATGATCAACCAATTGATCATCGCGAGGGCTTTACGAGCTCCGGTCCCAATGGTCACGGGGAGCCGTATTCGGCCTTTCACGGAGATCTCGACCCTATTGACCGCGTAAATCGGTCCTGGTGATGGTGACAGGTGTGAGTCCGTCGGACCCATGGCTCTGAACACCCGGTAGTAAAGGACGTCAATGGAGCTACCGTCGTCTACTAAAACCTTCATGACCGGCATATTGGCTATCATCATTGGGATAACTAACGGGTCAGAATGTGGTAACTGGATACCCTCCAGGTCTTCCTCCGAAAAATTTAGGGTTGTGACAGGCGTTGCAGTGCGGCCAGCGGCGGCACAGGCCTTTCCCTTCCTCGGCGCTCTCGGGGCCGGCGTGTCGTATCCAGTAATCAAATGTATTGTGCCCCCGGTCATGGTGGAACTGGGGTCCGACCGAGCGGAGGTTCTCGGCTCGATCGTTGGAGGAGGAGCACGGCTTGGAGCCGAGGGAGGTCTTGATGGTTGCCCGTATGCAGTATTGGTAATACATAGCGTAGCCGGTTGGAAATCCGTTATGCGCAGCCGTAGATGGATTGGCCATATAATATGCGGGCATTCCCGACATTTGGGCAAACTGGTGCGAAGGGTAGTACGGCTGCGCGAAGGCGTTGTAGTAGGATGCGGTCGGGCTCCGTGATGGAGGGGCGGCATCCTTCGGTCCAATTCTTCACGGACGCGGAGTTGGATTTCCTCTTCCAATAGTCGAAGCGATCGGCGTGTGCCGAGTCGCGGAGCGCCTCCAGGCGATTGCGGAGAGCGAGGCCGAGGCGAAACAGGCATCTGCCTATGGGTACCAGTTGTCGTCCCGATTAGGACGGTTTCTCTCTCCGAGCCTACGCATGTCATATGGCAGAGGGATGTCGGCATGACGCCGAGAATCCTCCGCTATTCTCCGCTCTTTGATCTTGTCAAGAAGCTTTCGTACGTCGTCGAACGACTCGACCCCTCCGGGGCGTTACGATTCCTCATTGTGTGCCGGAGGTCTCTGCCGGGTCTGGATGACCGGGCGGACTGGTCTTGAGGTCGTGATGTAGCTTCTTGCTTGTTGTTGAGTCTGGGCGCGCCTAGGTAATGGAGCAGGTCGTGGAGCCGAAGGCATCGGGCTGCGAGCAAGGCGCGAATCGGTTGCGGTACGCATAGTTCCTCTTGAGGAGCTAGAGGAGTGACTCAAACTATTGTCATGTGCTTTCCCATTGGCATATCTGGCGAGGTCTCACGAGCCTTATGCTGATATCGTTTTGCTCCTCGAAGGGAGTACGATAAGGTCTCCGGTTTTGTCCCGGCGACGACCGGTTCTGGTCACAAGGGGAAAAGCGAGTGGCGCGGTTTTCGATTCCGGATCGGATTCGGCACTAGCGGTCCTGATCCTCATGCTTAAGAGATAGTGGCGGTAAGTCTGGGAGACTTATGAAGAAAGTTACCCGAAAAGGCAACTGTGTGTTGGAACCTGGAAAAACTCGATGAAGACTAGATGCTTGAAAAAGGTGACTTTTCACGAGGTTCGAAATTAGTCGAGAAGATGGAAAGCACGCGTCTCTTTCGAGTTAGGTTTTGGATTAAGAACAAACATGTTCATAATATCCAAACAATGGATTGATAATAACAAACTTTCCTAACTAATTTTGTTGTAGACTTTCAACTTTGCTCAGAATAACACTTGAAATTCCACCAAGTTTACTTCTAAAGAAAAATCACAACCGTGTTCTATCTATATTTCCTTAAAGAAATATTAGAACCTCTTTCTTGTTATAATAGATCTTACTTTAACATAGTAACGAGTTGTTCATTCAAGTAAGTATAATATTCTACTAAAACTTGCTTGATATATATGTGTAGTTTTACAAGAAATTCACAACGAAGTATTATCTTGTCATGATTCCATCGAGAATCAATTATGCATCATCATATTAATTTTATAATTATGTTATGAGTTTCACAACTCTTAATCTTTTAAAAATAACTTATATTTTTTCCATATAAATAATTAATATTTACAATAACTTCCTTTACAAGGCGAGTTACATGTTTCTTAGGAAACAAAGCACAAATATGCACTATGCATACTTTAGCCATCGGAATATTTCTATAACATAGAATTAAGCACAAACATATCTAGTCACTTTAAACATATAGAAGTATCGACTTCTATTTTAATTTATACTCTAGAAAATTCTCGAGATATATTTAGAGAAGTTATTTTAATAGCTCGAGAAACCTCATCGAGACATAGCTTCGTAGAAGTGACTACTATAGTTGCTAAAATAGTAGCGACTATGACCGAAAAGATTGAAAACACTCGGAAAACACTTCTAGATTTCTTTAGATGACAATATACATATATATTTACCCATCTTATGTAGACTATAGTCTTATTAAAGACTTAGTTTCTAACCCCCACAATTTGGAGGTGTATTCTATTTTATAAATTTAAATGAAATTCATCACTTAATTTATATTATGGAGTAGAGATATATTTATATTAATTTCAAAGACAAGATCAGTTCAATAGTGAACCGTCTTCCTTACAAAATATAAAATATCCGATAATTCATTTAGAATGATTATCATCTCTAATCGACCACATTTCTCAGAACTTAGTATCATAAGTCTAGGATTTTACCATTTTGAGATGTATTCTCGAGGAATCATCTTTGAGATATAGAACATGTACTTTTAAGCATACAATCTCTCTCACAAGAAAGTATAAAACACTTTCCTTTATTCATCTCTATTAAATATTTCTAAGCATCGGCTTTAATATTTATTAGCATAATTTCTATTGTTTTTCTCAGAAAATAATTTATCATTACTTATATATGTTAATATTTTCATATTAATCATATTTATAAGTACATTAGACGATTATTACAAATCCGTCTAATTTACATTCTTTCCGCTCACGAAAAGTATGTCGTAAGAATTTTGATTAAAATCATGACACTTAAACTTTGAAGTTCATATAATAATCAAAGATTCTAAGTTCTAATATTATATCAAATATTAGAAATTAATAAGTAGAACTTATTATTCCATTCATTGATTAATTCGCAAATAAATCAAACACGAACATAAAGCTCTTTATGTATCTTCGCAAAGCATACATATAGAAACTTATTGATATTTATTCCGCGCATGGAGATAAATTATTTGAACTATGATGAAGTTCAAATGTTATTGACAATATCATCTTCGACTAAATATCGATCCCAATCCGATCCAACGATAATTAATAAAATTATCTCAAACATACTTTACGTATCAAAGTATCACTTTTAAAATTCCGAGGACTCATCCGTCAGAATTTGTGAACCAGAGGGCTATCTGGTACGTTTATTTCCATAGAGGACCAAACTGACTAATACAGAAAGTCAGGGACTAAAGTGACAACTCACTAAAGTTGGGGGCTGATCAGACTCGCCAAGGACTTACACGGCAACTGTGTAAATCCGTGGACCAGACTGTCAGAACTACAAAAGTTCAAATCTGATCATGAATATTAGGACCAATTCGTCCATCACAAAAATCTAGGCACCAATCTGTCGAAACGCAGTATGGACTGAGACAGGCATGATGCGCATTCTAAGGACCAAACTATCAAAAATCTCAAACAGAAGGATTAGACACAAAATATATCATATTTATCACATAATATATATAATCATCATGAAGCTATTCAAGAGAATATATATAATTATAGCTAGACGATTTTTCCAATTAATTATTTTTCCATCAGGATGATTTAATTAATAAATACCAATACGAATCAATCCTTGAAAACAAGAATTCAATTTTTCTGATAGAGTTCCAAATTAATTAGTCAACTATAACTTAATGACCAAGTAAACCAACCATTAAGAAATCACATGCCTCTTTCCAAATTTACCAAACTCGACTTGAACCAACCAACAATGCATTAATAATTAATTCACCCAATTAATTAATCAAATATGTTTTCAAAGTTGGACAACCGTATGACTTCACTTGAACCAAAACTAGGTATGCGAAAACAATTGGATCAGAGCATACCTAGCCTGCACCAACCTGTAATCGAATCTTACCAATAAACATACGCAAACGAAGGGAGAATGATGACATGTCACCTACGACAGAGTCTGCTATCCAACTGACATGGATGGAAACAAACATCGATTCAAAGTAATGACACTTCGATCAAAAGATATTAAATTACTATATCTTTCAATCGAATGATCCTTCATGAATAAGACTGCACACTTGAATAAAGCGTTAGTAACTTTAAAACAATTTATTCACAAGCATGAATCCTTGAAGAACATAAATTCCGAAAATATGCATGAACATGTGACAATTCAATCATGATGCATGAACATGTGACAATTCGATTCTTAGCATAATTAAAACCATGCGACATACGAATTCGGCATCAAAACAGTAATCAACACTAATACGCTTTAAGATTGTTGGAATATTTCATATTCCGTCGACGATGATTAAAGTATAATGTAGATTAGCTAGATGATGTTGGATGAAAGTACGAGTTCAATTTAATCATTCGACAATGGCAAGTTGAGTATTGAATAATAAGTGAATTTTATTGATCATATGAATCATAATAATTGAATTGACAAGATCGTATGAATCGAATAAGAAGATAACAACAACACATGCATTTAACGATAATAAAATGAAGAATAGAGATTTAAGAAAAGAAAGATGCAAACGAGTGGAGGCACGATCGAATCGTTTCCTTAAAGCGTATTACGCCCCGTAATATGTTTCGGTTTGAATGGCGTAAAACTTCCCAAGATACAACCACTATTGAACTAGATCATAAGCATAATATGTAATCTACGTTCTCTGGAACTTACGATAGCATAAGCTCTCCGACGACGCAAGAAAGAAGAGACAGAAAGGTGGGTTGGCAGCCGACCTATTTTGCTTGCTAGGGTTTTTTGGATTAACCTACTGGTTGTGAAACTACCTATTATTAAACCCATAGAGAAGCTAGGTATTTATAAGTTGAGGGTCGGTTAGGGTTGAAAGATATTGACTTGAAGTGCACTCCAAATCTTGGACCAATTCGGATTACACTCTATCCGGTACAAAATTGGACATCAATCATCTTTCAAGAATTGTGCAATTAAAACTTCTATTCAAATCAGGAAACATAGTCCTAACGAGAATCGGGAATATAAATCCTAATCAAACACGGATACCAATTAGGAGAAAATATCTCACTAATTAATTTAGACAAAATATATCATACCGAGCATCATTTCACAAAGAATCGAACCGAACCGGACCGGCCGGGCGTGCGTGGTGGTAGTGGTGAAACCTTTTAGACTTCCTCTATAATCATTGATTAAGCTTATACTGATTAAACTTCCACTTATTAGACTACACTTCAGTTTAATCACACTAGCTAAATTACACTTTAGTTTAGCCACACTGAGCTAAACTACACTTCGATTTAGCAACTATAAGCACTACCATTTCTCATTCATCATTGATACAAAATGTCAAATAAATGATTCAATTCTAAACTATGTAATATAGACAAACTATAAGAACTAGTTTCGATTCAATCCACCGCACGGATTCGCCTACTCACTTGGTCAAACTACCATTGTCTAGATATTTGGCATTTTTGTCTAACATTTTAAATGGAATCAAACCTTATCGTCTTACGGACTCTTTGACTAGGAATGGCGACGGATCAAGAGAAACTTGGACCGGGGCGAATTCTTCGGAGTAAGAGGCTCTTCATCTTTAGTTTCTTCCACCGAAGAGATGAGGAGATGGCCGGGGTTGCGGGAGATGACGGGATGATAGAAACTCGCCTAACCAAGAGTTTAGGCGATCAAGTTGTTGTGAGAACTTCTCCCACTTGTTGATTCTTCGAGATGGCTCCATAGATGATTCAAACGCATGAAAACACCGTTGGAATTTATGGGTTACACGTGTATTTTATTTATACATATGTTGTCGTCTAATTATATATTGCCTATTATACGTGATTGACTATCGTTAATTATGTGGGCTACGGAAATATATATGAATATTCGGTATGGGCTTTATGTGTAGAAGCCCAAACGAGGCCTTATGGTTAATGGACCCATAAAGACCCGTAAATAATTTAAGGGTTGTGGTCCCTAAGTCAACACATATAAAAACAACATACATTAAAAGAAAATTAATGGTACTTTTCTTTTCCTTCTTCTCTGCTCCATAAAGAGAACATCTAGATTTTGTGTATGACTTAGAAGAACACAACCACATCATCAAGTTTCGCTTCCGCTACTCTAATGAATTAAGGTTAGTATTCTTCTTACTATTATTATTGTCTAATTGGTCTATGTGATTGATCCGGATAACTATACATCTTGTTAAGTTTCATTCTTATCGAAACCATTATATTGTAGTTCTAACAAGTGGTACCGTGAACCTTCACATAAAATTATTGGACATGATAATTGAATTTATTTACTTAGCATTGAAATCGAAATTTGTTCATTCGTTAGGAGCAGTTTTTTTTTTCCGGAATCGCATTCGTATGTTTTTTACATATACATGTATGCAATTGAATTAATTGGATTGAGATTCATACGGGAACAAGTTGAAATCAATTGTCGGTTTGTCTTCATCAAGCATTGAAACAATCGATTAGGTGCAATTTGCTTGAACTTAAGATTGTTGGAATTAATTGGTACTAAAATGAATTGATAAATGATGAATACAATTATATACTGTAAAAATTGAAACGTAGCTGCTTGAATTTTATTATACACGAAAGACGAGTGCAGATGATACAATCGACAAATTCAGTGTCAAATATAATAGGATAATGATTACGTAGTGGTAATATAATTAAATTAACCGGATGACAAAACAACAGAACAACAAATAACAAAAGGATCGAACATGATTTGATTAATTAGAATGATATGGCTACATGACAAGAACTATCAATATATATATTAATGATGAAGTAGTTACTTAATCGGCAACCCGACAATAACGATAGTGATAGAAAAGTATATAAACAATCATAAATCATAGTAGCAAATATAAACCAGAATTTACTATAGTAGTATCGAATATTAAATCATAACATGCAATCTGATCATTAGGAATTTAAATAACGAAAGGAAAGTGATACTAGACCGAGGCACGATTATGGAATCGCTTACCTTAACCTATGATTGCCACGCTACTCGGTGAAAAACGTATATAGCAACCAGCTCCCATGATACAACGGAATTACCTTTCAAACAGCTACACTTGCTAGAAAAAAGTCTTCGAAACTAAATTGCCAAACTCTCTCCGACACAAGACAAAAATGCAAAAATGATATTTGACTCAATGAACGGTAATATTGAAATTTTGGGATGCTTTCTTATGGAAGAATGACCTGGTATTTATAGGTAAAAAACCAGTCCATAGTCGACAAATTAATTTAGATTAATTGGCCTACTAATCCGAATTTTAAATTTGTCCAATAATCATGAATATTTCAAAAATTCCAAAACAATACCAATTGCACATTTATCATGTGTTGAATTTGATAATCACTTTTATCCAACAATCCCCCACATGAATGTGAAATTAGTGACACACATACATACACGAGAGAGATTTTACAAAAGTATAATGCGGGATAGGTAGCGTTGGTTTTGAACCGTCCTTTGTGAATAATATCGGATTTACTTGTTGATTAGTGAATGCGATGTCTTAAATTGTTCAACGTTTGGTGTAAACCAACACAATATTATTCACACATTATACTCCTTGACAATATTTTTGTTCAAATGTTGTGTTCATATATGTCCACAGAACACTCCTAGTATTCGTAAGTAATCTTAGAAAATATATAGCCTCAATATTTCCATAGAGGCGGCTCCACTTCGTTACTCACATAGGTGTCTTCTCATTAAGAATATTTTTCACAATGTCCCACTTGATTTCTCACACATAAATCAAGATACAAGAATCATTAAAAGTTTCCTTAACCTTGAATTCTCTTGCATTGTTTACTATCATAGGAATAGGTTGGAGGAGTAACCCCCACAATGCTCGTTAGATTCACATTTAACTCCGTTTTTCCCTTTGAACCAAGATCAAGGGATCTCCTATCTACAAGGTAGGGTTTGCCGTTAGATTGAATCTTTGTGTATAGGCTTTAATCCCATTCCCCTTGATGATGATAAGACTAGCTCTCTATTTAATCTCTTAGTGAGCGGATCAGCTAAGTTATCTTTTGATTTCTCATAATCAATAGTGATAACTCCTCGAGAAAGCAATTGTCTTACCGTATTGTGTCTTCTACGGATGTGTCTAGACTTGTCATTATTTTTGTGCTCGTCTCAATAGCGGACTTGCTATCACAATGTATAGAAATGGCGGTCACGGGTTTAGACCATCGGGGAATATCCTCAAGAAAATCTCGAAGCCACTCGACTTTGGCGGCGGCAAGATTGAGAGCTATGAACTCGGCTTCCATAGTCGATCTAGCACCGCACGTTTGTTTCGAGGATTTTCATGACACCTTGGCACCTCCTAGTAAAAATACATAACCACTCGTGGCTAATGTATCTTTTTGGTCGGATATCCAATTCGCATCACAATAGCCTTCTAGAACGACCGAATATCTCGTATAGTGAAATGCATAGTCCTTAGAATATCGTAGATATCTTAGGACTCGTACCAAAGCATTCCAATGTTCATTACTTGGATTGCTAGTAAAGCTACTTAGCTTATTTACCGCACTAGCAATATTGGGTCTTGTACACGATGTTAGATACAACAAACTTCCAATTATACGTGCGTAGTCTAATTGTCATATTCCAACTCCAAGATTTTTCTCAATAGTAATATGGTTGTCCATCGGGTTTTTGCTTGATTAATGTCGTCTTTACAAAAATTTTGTAAAATTTTCTCAAAGTAGTGAGATTGCGACAAGATTAATCCTTCCGAATTTCTAATGATTTTAATTCCTAAAATCACATCGGCTTCCTCCAAGTCTTGCATCTCCAAAACCTTTAGACAACATATTTTTAGTGGACTTAATGATATTAATATTACTACCCATAATAAGCATATCATCCACATATAAACACACGATGACATATTCTTGTTCGGTGCCTTTTTATATAAATGCACTTATCACACTCATTGATCTTAAAGCCATTCGCCAACATGGTTTGATCAAATTTCAAATGCCATTGTTTTGGTGCTTGTTTAAGTCCATAAAGCGACTTTACAAGACGACAAACCCTTTTCTCATTTTCGTGTGCTATAAAATCTTCAGGTTGTTACATGTAGATCTCCTCATCAAAACCTTCCGGACCTATTTTTACGATTTTAGGATCCGGCACCGCACCTTAGCTAAACACTCCCACACTTTCATGTAATTATAAGAAGGAGCTCGACCCTTCCATAATTCATATGGCGTTTTATCTAATTTTTTATGGGGCACTTTATTTAAAATGTGATTAGCCGTTAGAATGGCTTCCCCCCACAAGTTTTGTGGTAGTCCGGAATTTATCAACAAGGCATTCATCATCTCTTTTAGAGTCCGATTCTTACGTTCGGCAATGCCATTTGATTGAGGTGAATATGGAGCTGTTTTTTGATGGATAATTCCATGTTCAACACAAAATCCCTCAAATGGATATACGTATTCTCCTCCTCTATCACTTCTCAAAGATTTAATCTTTTTATTAAGATGATTCTCAACTTCCGCTTTATAAAGTTTGAACATATCTATTGCTTCATCTTTACTACTTAGTAAATATACATAGCAATATCTTGTGCAATCATCGATAAATGTAATAAAATACTTTTTACCGCCTCTCGATTGCACTTGTTTTAAATCACATACATCGGTATGGATTAAATCAAGTGGTTGTGTGTTTCTCACAACGCTTTTGAACGGAGTTCTAGTCATTTTTGCCTCAATACAAATTTGACATTTGCTATGATCCTTTAAATCCATTTTCGGAATTAAATTCATACTCATAAGCCTTTTTATGGAATTGTAATTTACGTGTCCTAATCTTTCATGCCATAAATTAGACGACACAACCATATAAGCGGAAGTAGATGCATTCTTATTCATCTCAATTTTTCCCTTAGGCTCATTGGTTACAATTGTTTGAACACTTAACTTAAAAAGGCCCTCAAAGAGGTAACCTTTTCCTACATACATTCTGGATTTCATAATCATAATT
This sequence comes from Oxalis stricta, assembly GCA_024708375.1. Taxonomy (NCBI): domain Eukaryota; kingdom Viridiplantae; phylum Streptophyta; class Magnoliopsida; order Oxalidales; family Oxalidaceae; genus Oxalis; species Oxalis stricta. Next base: position 6,385 of record JANIEQ010000327.1, on the reverse strand, counting down.
CTTTCCGCTTCTATAACAACTTTGAAACCAGCCTTAGTCATTTTAGAAACCGAAATAAGATTCTTCCTCATATCCGGAACATGTAGCACATCATTGAGTGTCATCTTCTTGCCCGAAGTCATCTTGAGCACAATTGTTCCAATCCCAACGGCGGTTGATGTAGCCGTATTGGCCATATAGAGAGTCTCTTCAATCTTCTTGTAATCTTGGAACATGTCTCGATTAGCACAAATGTGCTTAGTAGCACCCGAGTCCACGAACCAATATTTTTGGTTGCCACCGATAAAATTGACTTCTCCAACCACACATGCCAAATTGGAGTCGGAATCACCATCATCCTCATCATAGGCGTCCACCAAGAACGGAGGATCATCCCTCAAGTACGATGCAAAACCCAACGTGGTTATGTAAAAAGAGCATCTTTTGGTACCAACGTTTATAGTCAATCCCCTTGAATTGACTTGGCTTTTCCCCTTGAGCATAAGGCGGAACATAGCCGGATTGTCCCGGTAAAGGTTTCATACCCACCGACGCACCAACCACATCTTTGGAAGCCACATTGGAATCGGAAGTATTCTTGGAAGTTGACAAAGACATCATGAACTTAATTTTTTACTGCACTCGAGAAAAACCCAATAAGTCTCACGATATGTACAATTAGAATCAAGATATATATTTCACCAATTAAATCAATCGATTTAAAATTTAATTCTAAATACAACTTACAATTTATAATCACACAAACAATTCAAATTAAACCAAAATCACAACTTAAGATTGTTGGAATAAATTGGTATATTAAAAATTGAATTGCTAAATGATAGATATATTAAGCTTTAAAAATTGCAACGTAACTACTGATTTTCATTGATAAATCAAATCCAGTACAAATGATCAACATTTCTCAAGGAAATAAAGATAATAATATATCAAAGCAAATAGAGGATTACAACATGTGAGAATCAAACAAAACAACGTATGACAACCAAAATAAATAAATTAAATAGTGAATATGAATGACTAATTATAATGATATGGCAATAGAACACAACTAGTACTGATATGAAATTAATTAAAACCAGCCAGCCAACAATACGTATATATATAAAGCATATGAGTAGACTCAAATAGAGACACGATATAAATTCAAATATTCAACCAAAACATGTGATATGATCATTAAGAATTTAAATAACGAAAGGAAAGTGATACTAGATCGAGGCACGATTATGGAATCGCTTTCCTTAAGCTGTGATTGCCACGCTACTCGGTGCAAAGCGTATATAGCAGCCAGCTCCCAGGATACAACGGAATTACCTTTCGGACAGTTGTACTTCTTTGGAGAAAAGTCTCCGGAACTAAATTGCCAAACTCTCTCCGACACAAGAAAAATGGAAAGATGATTTTTGACTCAATGAACAGTAAAATCCGAAAATTGGGATGCAATTCTAATGACACAATGAGCTGATTTTATAGCTCAAAAAACCATCCATAAGCAGACAAATAAATTCAGATTTATTGGCCATTTAAATTTGAATTTATTTGACCAGCCAAGAATATTCCTATATCCCAAGATGATGCCAATTACACATTTAACATGTGTGGAATTTCATATTCACAATAGGATTTTATCCAACAAGATAAAACAAACTCAATTTGAATCACCGAATTTCATGAAGTGGTGAATTTTTGAAATTCGGATTTGAGTTTGAGTGGGTTGAAATCATCAACAAAAAATTCTCTCTTTGTGGCTCTAGATACCCATGTTCCATTGTCATTTAGTGCTTTCAACTCATTATCAATAGCAATACGCCAATTTTCATCTAAAATTGCGGTCTTGTAGGTATGTGGCTCGGTTTGTGACACAGATTTAAGTGTGAATGCTAGATGCTTTTTGGACATATGCTCATATGAAATGCTATTTGACGAGAGAATGAGGTGTACCTGGTATGGAGGAAGCCTTGCAGATCTTGAGAAAGGAAGGATTGTCCAAGCTGATCAAGAGCACGAACCAAGTTGCAGGTGGTATTCACTGGAGGTGTTTAGGTGAATATCTTACCCTTGTTGATCTCCTAAGGTTATTGTGTGCATTTTGGATGTTTTCCCTTTCAGTTTGTTCACATGGGATTGATTCATTTTCACTCACAGGAATTTCAGGATTATCTAAGGAAGCTGAGGGAGGACCAAGAGAGGAGAGTAGATGCATCTAACTCGTCATCACCGATGTATGTAAGCATCGCTGGTTTCGATGGCAAGTAATGGCAAAACAAAGTTATCTAAGTCTAGATTAGGACCATTATATGGAAAAACATGCTCATGAAAAATCACATTTGTAGAAATCAGAATCTGTGATTTTCCAGGTTTAAAACCTTGAAACCTTTGGTTCCATTTTTCGACCCAAATATATACCCTTAGATGCTCTAGGTGTAAATTTAGTTTTGTTCCTATCTAAGGTTGAGATAAAGCGAGAGGCATCCAAAGACCCTCAAATGAGATAAATCTGGAATTTTCCCATATAGTATCTCAAAAGGAGTTCTATTTTTTAAAAGGAGAGTTGGGGTCCTATTTATCAAATGCACTTGCATGAGAAATGGCATAAGACCAGAATTTTAAAGGCAATCTACTTTGAAATAACAATGCTCGACCCACATTTAAGATGTGTTGATGTTTTCTTTCCACTATTCCATTTTGTTCAGGGTGTTCGACACAAGAAGTTTGATGAATAATACCATTTTCTGCATAAAAGGTATGGTCATTAAACTCTTGTCCATTATCTCATTCTCATGACTTTTATATGCTTGCCGAATTGAACCAAAATGTGTTTGTGAAATTGTGAAATGACATGCCTGGTTTCGATTTATGCTTCATGAGAAAAATCCAAGTGTGTCGACTATGGTCGTCTACAATTGTTAAAAAATAGGAATGTCCTTCGTTAAAGGCAAAACTGGACCCCAAATGTCCATATGAATTAAATCGAAAACTTCTTTTGCTTTAGACTCACTTGTTTTGAAAAGATAATTTTCTTTGCTTTGCAAAATGGCAAACTTCACAAATGTGATCATGACAAAAATCAATGCTTTCATTAATATGCTTAAAATAGGACAACCCGACACTAGACGGATGTCCAAGTCTAAAATGCCATATATCAAAATCAGTCTTAGCTTGATTAGAAAAAGTATTAACAATAACGATGTGTTTTGAACAAAATGTCTACTAACTCCCAAGTTTGCTTCTATTTCAGCAAGGTTCATGTAGTAAAGGCCATTGAATTGATCAGCTGATCCAATCATCTTCCTCGAGCTCAAGTCCTGCAAGAGACACTTGGAAGAATATACAATGGCGACACAATTAGAATCCTTTGTTAACTTCTTGATCGAGAGCAAGTTAAAAGCAAAACTTGGTGCATACAAGACATTATGCAAGGTAATGTGTCTTGTCAACCTAACTTCTCCTATATGAGTTACGGGGACATTTTCTTGGTTTGGCAATTTTATGGCATGATTAGACAAAGGTTTAAGCTTTGAAAAAGAATGCAAAGTATAACAAATATGATCTCGTAGCCCCGGTATCAAGTAACCACAAAATGGATTTTTGTGAAAATACATGAGTTGTGTTTTGATTGTTTACCGAAAGCTGTAATTTTAGATGTACTTGCCATATTGTTGTTTGATGTCCGAATCCGAGCATTTGTGACAAAGTTGGATCCCATTTGTGCTTGTAGTTTTAGTGTCTCATATTCTTCTTGGTCGATGGAGATTTTTGCAACATTTTGTGTCTTGCCGGGGTTGACAAGCTCGCCGATTAGTACCTTGCCTTTGAACTTGAAATTGGGAGGAAACCCAACTTTCAGATAACACTTTGCAAATGGATGACTCGGCTTTCCACGGTGAATACATCCGTGTCTATTGTCGGTTTTCCTTTCACCATTGTGTCCCCGAGTTCGAGAACTTTGTTGTTGTTTCTCTTGCGTATAAGCCGCAAGAGAGGGATTAGAAATTGATTTAGAAGGTGCCGGTGTGGCAACAACTTCAGTTGAGCTCATCGTTTTGAATTCACGAAGAGAGAAAAAGGTATGTTGATATTTATGAGTAAAAACTCGAGTTTGTTTGAATTGAATTGAGTGAATATGGAAATAAAATTCTCAACTATGGCTCGGTACCATGTTGAAATTTAGAGATGGAACACAAAAGAATTGACAGAAGCTACTTGTTAATTATTTCAACTTAACATTGCAAAGCTATGTTGTTGTATTTATATTACAATTTGTGATGAAAAGCTATTAAAGAAAGAAATTAAGTACTAAATCAATCTAATCTAAGACCATACTTATGTTGTCATCACAATCAAACCCATACTAGGGATGGTTAGACCATGCTTAAAATGTTTAGGAATGGTTGGTTTGTCATAAGCATGGTGGTGATTGGAAGTGATTGATTGTTGCTTGCATAACAAGCAATCTGCTGAAGGAGATGATTGTTCTTGCTGGACAAGCAACTGAAGTTGAGAGATTGATTGGGTTGACTTGGGCTGCAGCTGAAGGAATCAGATGGCCTTGGGCCGCAGATGGAAGCGAGGCCCATTCTTATCATAAGAGCAAAACGCACCGGTTTGGCTTGCAACGGTAATCTGTCCAAAGAGAACAAGACGACGTCGTTCTCCTTCTTCTTCTTCAACGGTAAGAAAACAATTCAAAATAGAATCCAACTTCATCTTCTTCCTTCCGTTCTCTCCTCCTCTGTACCCAAATTTCAACATGAGCAACCGATCCTGACGTGATACATCTTCGTAATGAAAATAGAGTGGAAACATGATTTGGCTTTTACAGTATCCATGACAAAAGGCTAACATAAATCAATTTATTCATAGAAGAAGAAATCAAACAAGTAGAAACTCTTAGGAATGGTTTATCAGGTTTAGAAACGAAATTGCAATAGAGAGTGATAGATGCTAACCGGTGCCTGTTACGATATTTCTAAGAAGCTAATCCTATTACTCCTCTGTCCCATTATAAATGACACAAGTTATTTTCTAATGCGTTGAAATTTGGATGTATCTGCAGGAAAATCAAGTCTAGATAAATTCAACTATCAATGATCCTAAAAAATGCACAGTCAAATATTTGTGGATGGAGGGAGTATTATTTCACAATATATGATTTCGTAGCCAAACTCTGCCCCTCTTCTGTAAACTACTGTTTAGTTCCTAATTTTAACAATTCATACCAAATGAACCTTAAAAGTTTTTATTGCCAACGTTTTGGTCAATTTAGTCTAGCATAGCGACTTTAAAATCAAATTCTCGAACATCATGGAGGTTCATATTGATTAAGCATTAATTTGTAATTTGACAATGGTTTTAGAGTAAGGCTGGGGTTATGACAATGGTTGAAGAATAAATTTAAATAATTATGAGAAGTGATCGTTCTTCTCCTGTAGATGATTGTTCTTCAAAGGTGAACGGGTTTGAACGGACGGAAGGCAAAGCAAAAGTTACAACCGTGAAAAGGGTGTCTGAATTCAAGTCCAAGAATGCATTTTTCGTAACCAAATTGCATCTACTTGCTGACAATCACTTCACTATTCCTCTTGTATTTATGAGGCAACACATGAATTGGAATCTTTTGAATATCGGGATTTGAGGGTCTTACACGGAGGGCCATTGCATTTGTCATTTATGGAGCTTCGGGGGAATTATTCCCGTATCCCTCGTAGTTTTTGGAGAAAATTTGTGTCCGAAAATAATATAAAAGAGGGAGATATTTGTTTTTTGATCTGATCGACGGACGTGAAAATGTGGTCCAAGTCTCGATTTTCCCGAAGGCTGGAGAGGAGAATCCCAAAAGTGTCATCACCATGCAACCATCTTCCCCTCATTCCTGCATTCTTGGTTCGTGTTCCATACGATCTCAAAGCACTCTTGAAAAAGAACGTTTCTCAAGTTTACATGAAACTTTGATAATTTGATTCACACAACGAGCATCACTAATAATTATAGTTTAGGTTACTTAACACAGATTCTTGCAAATTAAACACAGAAACACATAATGGAACTACCAGCTTGCTGAGACAGAGTCAGCACACTTGGTTTATTCGTTGGGACGAGTAATTAAGAAAACGAAACAAGACCAGTTCGTAATTAGAAAACATTGATCATTTCATGGCACGAGGAACCAAGTCTGAGTAGAATCATGATCAGTGTTTGGACGGATGGTTAGTTGACCAGTGAGGCCCTGCGCTCACGACTAGCCAGCCTCATGTATGGTAATGGTGGTCCTTAATCTTTTGCAATGATAAGGCAACTGATAGACAACAACTTATCTTTTGCAAAGACAATATGTAGTACTATGACTGATATTTAATTGTAGTCATTTAATTCTATTGATCGT